>JBAJNP010007682.1:0-21980 GCA_036877545.1 Yasuhikotakia modesta | reverse complement strand
GTACAATTAACCACTACAATATGAAATTACATTTGAATGAATAAAATAAATTGTTAATAACATGTAGAAGTAACATGAATGTTATATGTTGAATAACGTACGTTTGTTTGGTGCCGGTAGGATGACACTCATCACCCTCATCAGCTCCTCTGCAGATTCATCAGCCAATCACAGCAGACTCCAGCTTTCTGGAAGGAAAAATCTGGAGAGAAAAATCATCAATCAGAGTTTTTACTAGAAACGTAACAAAATTTATCAAACAGCATGACAACCACAGCCGTCGTTCTTACTGTCTCGCCGTGTTTAACATCTGTCTGTCTGGCTCAACACAACCTCAGCGAGGTACAAGCGTTCAGGACGTCAGCATATGATTTGTGTTGACTGTTGTTGAGTTTCTCTTGTTTGGAGAACTGTGGATTAAAACAGTTTATTGTAAAAGATGTTTCAACGCAACTGTTGCGGAATCTGTGAAAAGTTACCATGAAAAGTCTGTTGCTACACAAATCACTTTATCTAGAGTTTAATCATCATTGAACCGTTGCCCAACCAGGGATAAAAACCCATTAATTCAGGGAAACATACAGTGTGAAAATCCTCTGCGAGTCTTTCCTCAGTCCCTGATTTGCGTTTAATCTTTGAGGATATGCTGATGTTGGTTCAGTTTTATCATGATGACAGAAGCTGATGTTGGGTTTATGATAACCCGTTGTCGACGTGTTTCTGTATTTCAGCCTGAAGTTTCCTGTGTGGACTTGCCCAACAGCGGCAGTGACTCAAATCTCAAATCAGTGAACTATGAAAGCTAAACTCTCACTCTTCATGCTGTGCTAACACACACACACACACACACACACACACACACACACACACACACACACACAATGTTGTATTTGTTTTGATTTGCAGATAAGAAACAATATATAATTGGAAACTATTTGGTGGAAATGAAACATAAATAAGCAGTACAACACGACAACAGTCATCAACATAATGGATGGCGATGAGCAATACCCATAATTCCACGAGTGTGTTCCCTTCTCAACCAATCACACGTCCTGTACACTGCCCACATCACAGAGAATACCTCAAAAAATCATAAAACATAATCTAAGAATAATATTAAACGTTTAAATACAACTTATTTACAGTTTAGATCTATGTATAATTCCTCTGCCTCTCTGCGGGTCATGCTGTCACACTGAAGCATGTAAAGTATTTTGTGTTTAGTCAAATGAAGTTCCCTGCTGTTCACGCCGAGAGCAGACGTCCAAATCTTCTGAGACAAAAGATTGCACAGAAACATAAAAAACATACAAAACCAACATGTAAGAACTTATTGTGGCAAATACACACAAAACTAGTGAACTATTTAAAATAAAGTTCCTTTCTCTGAAACAGGAAACAATCACTGTCAGGTTTATTTAATGAATCTATCTTTCAGTATTTATACAGTTGGGGTCATAAGTTCACATTAAAATCGCAGTAAGTGTTATTTAGTACGTCTCTAAACAAGCATGTAAACTGTGTATATTTACATCCAAGAGAGACAAGAATAATAAAGTTTACAAAACTAACCCACTGGCCAAGTTTAAACACTCGATTCCTAAAGCTGTGCGATTAAACCGTGTAACTGGATGATAAACAACTGTTTTCATGTTTTGTGATGGTTGTTAAACACTTAACTGTTTGTCCGGAGCCGTTAAACTGTTCACTGGTCTTCCTGCCAAAAACATTCTCTGTTTTTCCAGCATCATCTATTTGAGCAGAACTGAATAAAAACAAACTTGACACTTATAATTTCTCTTATTTTTTAGATGAAATAATCTTGAGATGAACTTTATCCTCTAATAAATAAATGGCTGTCTGGTATTTCTGGAAGATATCACTCAAGTTTAGATGCTTAATGTACCAAGACTTTAATGTATGTGACTTAACAGCACAAATCACACACACTGTATATTCCACCCAAACACAAATCAGTAACAACTGAACGTCAAATTTCAACACTAAAATGAGGATGAGACGTGACACACAAGCATTGCTCAAAATAAGACTGATGGCCCTATTTAAGCCCAAGAGTCGGAGTGTGTTTGTTTGTGTGTGGGCTGAGGAACTTTAATCCCAGACTGTAGTACTTTCTCAGACAACAGCTCTGGTCTGTTTTACATTACACAAGAGAGACTCTCATCGCTAGAACCTACCAGCTACATCCCAACCACAAATACTTCCTGGAGGTATCAGCCTACATTCATGAAGTTCATCAGTACAGTGCTGCACTAGTGCTACAAACTGTCCAAAATATCCCATTTAAAACAGCGGATATTTATGCAGCAGGTTGTAGCCACTGATCTGGAGTCAGCGGACAGTTGAAGCACAACTGCATGTGGAATTTCTTCAGAGAGACCAACCAGGTGCTAGATCTTCTGTGAAACGCCTGGACAGAAAAACAGAAGAATTATAACAGAAGAACAAGATCTGTAGGCATGTACAACAAACATCTGAAGATGATCTTACCAGTGTTAAACTCCCGTCACATTCCTCCAGGTGTTCTGCGTGGAAGACACAACCTACTACAGAACTGAAGCAATGGTGATAATTACACCTGTTCCCTTCATTTGTTTTGTCTGATGAATTATTTATTTTTAGTTCCTCAAGGCCCTCCGAGGCTGAGAGTCCTGATGCCATTCCAACAGAGCGGCGGTGAGGCGTGTCTAATCTTTCTGGGCGTTATCTTGTTTATGCTGCTGCGGTATGTAAGGATAAGACAAAAAGGCGGGACCCCACTGTTCACACCGAGAGCAGATGTCCAAATGTTCTGAGACAAAAGATTACATAAAACATAAAAAACCTCACAAAACAAACATGTAAGAACTCAGAGCAAACACACACAAAACTAGTGAACTATATAAAATAAAGTTCCTTTCACTGAAAACAGAAAACAATCACTGTCAGGTTTGTTTAATGCATCTGATTTCCTAAGACTCTGCAATGACTCCTGCTAGTAAAGGCAGGTGTTAACTGTGTGTTACAGTAATAACTGCGTTGTGTTTGTTAGCTGTTGTATGTCTGATCAATTTCTGATCAGACAAAAAAAATCTTAAAACTCAGTTGCTCTCAAAATTAAAGAAGAAGAATGTTGTTGAAACGTGTAGCGACCTCAGGACTAACCCAACATCTGATTAATTGAAGGAACGTTACATAACACCAACAAGAATGTTGATACAGGAACATGTTTAAACATAGCAGCGTCTCTGAGCAGCGAACCGTGGGAAACTGTCGCCCCTAGTGGAGCATCCAACACAACACAACTGCCCCTCTTCACGCTTGTGTGGTGGAAACCAAACACAGGAGCCAGCAGCACCACTGCAGGAGCTACAGGAGCTAAAACAGAGGAAGAGGTCTGTGGTGATCCAGAGGTGAATCAGATATTGCAGAAAATTAAAACGTAACAGAACATAGAATCACAAAGAAACAAGAATTCTGATCATTGAGATGCTTAATACAGAATGAAAACGAGGGTAACATCCGTACTAAACCGACACAATGGAGGTAGAAGCTGATAAAATCAGCACCGTACAAGTTCCTACAGACCCAGAGAAAATAAGAAACCACCATATCACAAATCTGGAAGTTTTGGAGTCATTTAAAGGATCATTTCTGAAGAGGAACAATCAGGAGATTCTTATGGTGGTGGACAAAAGGAAAATGCATCTACACAAAACAACTTCAAAAGACGCCACACAAGCGGAAATCTCAGTTTCAAGAGCAAATGTCTCCTACCCAGAGGCCTTTTCTCAGACGGCATCCACAACCCTATCAGATCCTCCAGATTCTGATCCTGACAAACCTATGGAACAGAAGCTGCTGGAATTCATGATGGAGGAACCTAGATAACAATCCAAGACACTGATACTCCAAACCAAAATATCATTGCGCAAGAGCAAACAAAACTTTGTACACTTAGACTAAGCAAGCTTGAATGTATATTGAGGATGTTGATGAGGACATCAAAACTACTTCAGATAACATTAGCCCAGAGAGAACCAGGAATGTCTTTCTGATCTAGATGCAAGTAAGCGAGGGCTGCGCTATCTCACAGCAAATAAACATGATATGAACATGCAGGTAAATCAAAGATTTAATGAATGACTAACAGATGCAACACATGATGGTACATGATCAGTAAAACCTGAAAAGTCACATCTGAGGTGGAACCATTGTGTCTGAGGAGCAAACGGTTCTAAAATGCACAAGAGAACCAGATCTGGAACCACAATGATCAGAGTTACTCGTTTGGGTTAGTAATAGTTAGTTGAACACGTTATAGCAAACCTTAATATTTTATTTGTTCCCATTCCTACAAATAATAATTTTTAAGAACAGTCTCCTGAACAGTTGTTGTTATGTTGGGCACAAAGTGAATCTATCCGTTTTATATCCACTGAAATACTGAAGATCTTATTTTAGATGAATCTCTGTGAAAGAAACATACCATACAAAAGCTAAACAGTGATTGTTTTAATCCATTTTATTGAGAAAACAATTCTCAGGAAGGCAGTTAAATAACAGCTGACCACAGCTCATCCTAAATACAGTTCAGATTCACATTCACTTACACACACAGATTAATACAGAGGCTATAAGCTACAGTTAAGAGAGGAGATTGTGTTCAGTCATGTACAAACACAAACACATTTGTTAAAGCGGGTTTGTGGGCAGGAGATGGAAGGAGGCACTTGAGGAATAGAGGCGCAAGTTTATTGTTTCAGTCTCTAAACAACTTTAAACTTTATAAATGTCTCTGATGAAATCATGAAGGATTTATGCGCTGTACATGCATTCAGGGGGCGCAGATCAGGACTACTGAAGTAACTTTTATTTCTCCTTGTATTTACTGTCAGATAACATAATGGGTTCTGTGGTGTAACGGAACAGCTCAGCCCAAAATATCTTCTATCATTCACTCACCTCATGTCATTCCAAACCTGTGTGACGTTTGTGCTTCTGAAGGAACAGAAAATAACCTTTTAAAGTCCGCAGGTAACCAGACAACAGTGGCATCCATTCACTTCCATAATATGACACAAAACCACTAAAACACTTATCAAAATATCTTCTTTTCTGTTCCACAGACGAGAAAGTCCTACAGGTTTGGATAGACATGAGGGTGAGCAAAGAAAGAAAAATGTTTGTTTTTGGGTGCATTATCTCTTTACGGTGAGTAGCAAAAATCTTCATGTAGTGGTTGTAAATATTTTTAGAAAATAACTTCTGACATTATACACAAGGTTTCCTATTTTGTTCAAACAAGTTATAATTTCACGTTACATTATATGGGCACTTTAGTGCATTTGAAACTCAACATGTGCCATTTGACAAAACGCTACATGCCAGTTCAACATTCTTCACACAATACGACCTGAACACTGTTATTCAGTGCACCTGAACACGCATCGTATCCATCGGCTACGAGCGCTAACCTTACTAAAAATGTTCCCAGAAAATGCATCGAAACTGGATTTGATCGATTCACTGCATAAAAAACTGAAATGTTTGTAAACACAGTAATAGTTCGTTTCACAAGTATAGTGTGCTTGAAGTCATAAGTTATTGTCCGTTTGGTATTTTTCAAGTGTGAAGTTTTTAAAATTAAAACTCATCGTGTCGGACCAGAGCCTCACCGAAATCTGTTGCCTGGCTACCGACAAACAAGTCATACTTATCCACGATTTCCTGCTTTGTCAGGTGTCCATCCTGTCATTTAAAAAAGAAAAACAAAAAGCAGCCATGAGCCATTTCACATCTTTATATAATAGCAATTTATACTTACATATTTAAAAAAAAAACTGCCAAAAAGTTTTTCAAATTCAACTTTTAATAAAGGATAATTCACTAAAGAGGGACAGAGAAAATTCCTCATCATTAGGAATGTGTGTAACTTGACTAAATGTGTTGTTACCTTGTCGGCGTCGGACTCGTACAGCAGGTGTTTGGCCTCAGCCTCTGCGTGGTCGTAGTCAGACGGCAGGATCCAGTCACGGGTTTCCTCCTTATCCATGCGTCCATCTTTGTTTTTATCCCTGAATTCTGTAAACTGTTCTCGTTCCGTCTTCACCCATTCTGGCTCTGTAGCGTCTCCATCCTGACTGTACATATCCCCTGTACACACAAACACACACACAGACACAGTTAATAAACAGAATAACTGAACACTGTCTCTCTCTTCCAGTAACTGCAGTATTTATTTCTAACAACTTACCAATATATTCATTTAGGTCGATGACACCATCTCCATTTTTATCAATATCTTCCATCGTCTCCTGCATGTCAGAAAAAGACAAACAACTACAATCCAACCAACAACAGAATAGGATTTTTGGTTTACCATAAGTAACCATAGTTACCATAAGTTACCATAAATAAGTCGTCATACAGGTTTGGAAAGACGTGAGCGTGAGTTTATTTTCCCTTCACCAACAAATTTGGAGCACCGGTGAGTGAGCGGCTCACAGGCACCATACGTACCAGAACTATAATATCCTTCATGTGCTCAAACTCCTCTGGGTGCAGAAATGCTGTAAACTCCTCCTTACTGGCTCTCATGTCACCATCAACGTCGGCCATCTTGAAACGACGCTCGTCTCGGTTCATCATCTGCCTGTAGTTGAATCCATCATCAGGGTCTCCTTCATCTAAACACACACATCAGCGTTACTCTGCCTGCATGTAATCCACACATGATGAATGAACGATGAACAAAACAGACCGAGGATGTATCCGTATGTGGCGTTCTTGTATTCCTGCCAGGAGACGTAAGAGTCCGAGTCGAGATCGTGCGCCTGCCACTGTCGGTCCACGTCATCGTAGATCCAGCGTTTCTGAGCGTGTTTAATCCACTGCTTCAACTCATCAATGCTCACCAAACCATCATGATCACCATCAATCTTCTCCACAATCTTACTGTAGACAGAAAATCATGACAGAATGATCACGCTCACGGGTGAAATAGTATTTGTACTAATCATTAGCTTTGACTGTTATTAATAAATAAGAGAGCGGTGGACTGCAGAGGTTTTAAACATATTTATTTGCATAAAAGTTAATTTGTTGTAGGAGGCGTGGCTTTGGTGAGCACTCTGAAGGGAGGGCGGGGCTTATGCCTGTCTGAAATTACTCATCCTATCTTCAAGTTCCAAAACAATGACAACATTTTCCCTCCCAGACTTTAATAAACATCAGAATGAGGTGAAGATCTTAAGTTTTACCCCAGTCTGGCTTTGCTCTCCTCTGGAGTTAGCTGGTCAAACGTCTTTGCCTCCTCTTGTCCGAGAAAAGCTTCATGGTCATAATCGAAGTTCTCCTCGTCATCGTGCAACTTGTCGCTGAGAGGGGCGTCGTGATGGACCCGCTCCTTCTTCTCCATGGGTTTGCTGGAGGTCTGAAGAACACAGAACACAACCAACAGCAACACCGGCCACAGATCCATCTTCTCACACACGCTGTCAAACACACACAGACTGAGAGTTACAAATCATTACCTTCTGCAGTGCATTCATACACACTGACTGCTATTAAAGACATACGTCATAAATGTGTCACGTTTTCATTCTGATGCTTCAATGATAGCAAATCTGAAATGATGACAACAGTGGTTCACAATTCAATTTACCTTTAATTGTTCTTATTAAAGCCAATTACTTGATACAGTAAACCTTCAAGCAACAGCATGAAATTTGAATGGACATAAACAGTAACTAGCATTACAATATAATAATATAAACAATATACAGCTGCACAACAAACATATACTGGCGGTACAGTAGTACAGTGATGGTAACCATGGCAACATTACAGCCACTTTATATATGAAGTCATGAGTGATGACATCACGTACCACAGTATGTGAGGATGACGCTTTAAAAGAGTTCAAAGAAAACAATGAAAGTATAATATAACTATAATATAACAATAATACAACAATAATACGATAATACAACAATAAAACATCACGGCATCGTAACGGGGCGTCAGAAACGATGAAAGTCAATAAAAAAGTGATGAAAGTCAATAAAAAGTGTCATTAAAGCGTCATTCAATATTCTTGCAAGACATTATAGTTAATAAATAATAATTTAAAATAAAAATTGCCCTAAATATCTACACATCTGCCTTGCAGCCCAGATCAGGATCTAATGTACGTGCAGCGACACAGAAGTAACAGTGAGACGTGATAAAGTTCACCGGCTGTTTCTGACAATAAACACAAATATTAAGTTTAATATTTAAACTTCACCTGCTGGTTTTTCTGCAGTTTCACGCCGCCGGTCACAATCCGGATATTAAACTACAGCTTCCGCTGACTGAACCGACCAATCAGATGCGACGCAGCGCTCGGACACGCCCCTGCCGACGTGGCCAGTGCCGCTCTGTGATTGGTGCAGCGTGATTACGTCATTGGTTTAAAAGTGCCACGTCCGCAGGGAAGCGTGTTCACACAGAACTCGCGCTAAATGCGAATTAAAGTTTGAGTTTTCACGTTTGGTTTTTAAATACATGTGATAAAACATCAGGGTGACATGAAAAACTCTTCATCATAATATCAGATCAAATATAAAACCCGGTGACGTTTGCAAGATTTCTGAATTACTTAAATCGACAATTACCCATCTGGTCTTTCAGCATATAAGTCGAGTAAAAACACACAAGTGCAGATACTTGTCTTTATCATTTAATATACACATCTAAAACTGTTTTAACTGCCAGTTATTCCTTTAAAACAAACTACCAGGTTTGATATTATATAGTTGACATTCATGTTTGATGTTTTCAATCTGAAGCAATTTATTAAAATATTTATAGTGATAATCAGAGCCTATAAATGACTTAAAACACAATTCTGTTTAAGCTGCCTGACATTAAACCTTCTGGTTCAAGCGATGATGTGAAAGTGGTAAAGCTGCATTTGGTGTTGCTAGTGTCAGAACAACGACACGACGTTTCAACTATCGGCCCATTTCTGCCTGGAAAGCAGTAATTCATATAGGAACAGAAAACAGAACAAAGTTCAAAGATTAAAAGAGTTTATGGTGTAAATATACAAAACAGTTTCAAATTCTGCGAAAAATTGAAGGAACTACATCGATGTCTCACGATTGCAATGATTAAGCAAGCGCTCTCCCGCAGCTGAGGTTCGTTTGCTTTCATTTTCCGTTTCGCCTGCTGCTCTGAATGTTTCGGTGAGGTCAGCAGATCACAGTCAGTTGTGTCACGAGGGTCAGACGGCCTGTATCTGTGATTCCTGGACAGCTGGCGGAGCAGCGAGGTCCAGAACTTCTGTTCTGGGCGTGAGGGATGCGAACAGTGTATCCAGGATTCCTAAAACCTGGATGAGCTCCTGCTGAAGTTCTGCTTCCCGACCCAGAAGCTCCATTAGACGCTGCAGCAACCGCTCCACTACAGGGGACTGAGGAATGACCTGCTGATACAGATCTACACACAAACGCGCACACACACACAAATTAAGCAATGAGAATGAAACCTCTTTTGGCAACCAGCCGTTCACTTCTTCAAATTTTTCATATTAAATGAGGCAATACGAAACTCACCAAGGATCATATCCGCGACTGTTAGCAACTGACGAGAAAAGCGTGGGTCTGTGACGTGTCTGAGGAACACAAAAAACAACATTTAATCGTCTGTTGTGTGAGTCAACAGTAATAACTATAAATACACTGTATGATGCATTACTGCACATGCAGTAGTTTACTGTGTCAAACACGAACAAGACTGTAAACTATGTTTGTAAACAGGAGAGTTTTCAACTTTGACCTTATAATCAGTAGGAATGTCTCAATCTACAGGGTTTTGGTCGCTACATAAATTACACAAGTATTATGACCCTGTTTGAATTTCAAAACTCCAGACAGATATAATCAAGTCTGAGGTTTGACCTGTTTAATCTCTGGGTTATTTGGTGTTAGAACTTTTCTATTTGCAAACCTTGCAATCTTTTGTATTAATCTGTTGAAAAAACACAGATCT
Source organism: Yasuhikotakia modesta (assembly GCA_036877545.1). Taxonomy (NCBI): domain Eukaryota; kingdom Metazoa; phylum Chordata; class Actinopteri; order Cypriniformes; family Botiidae; genus Yasuhikotakia; species Yasuhikotakia modesta. Next base: position 11,939 of record JBAJNP010007682.1, on the reverse strand, counting down.
AATAAGCCGCTTTGTGCCTCTTCCTATGCTTAGAAGTTTCAACAATTCTGAAATTATGCCTTAAAAAAATATCAAAGGGTAAATGTTAAATCTTCTGTATCTTTTAACTGGGCAAAAACACAGAATTACTACTAGCCCTGGTGTGAAGTTACAACAGCCTCCAAGACTCCGGAGGCTGTTGTGTGGGTGGGTGTGTATGTGTTACACACTTGAGAAGGAAATTGATTATTTTGGATAAGCTCTCTTCATCTCGTCCTGCGATGGCGTTCTTCAGGGTTCCTCTGCGGCTGAGCTCTGTGATCACGGCCACAGTCACCTCAGGTTTACTGTGGCGAGTCCACAGCTACACAAACACACAAACATGAGCTAACGTCAACATCAGTACCATTCAATCAAAATGAACGTGTTCTGTATGTGTGTGTGTGTGTTTACCTGCAGCGCTGTGTCCAACGCTTTGGACACCTGGAAAGATTTCAGCTGTCTGTCATATTTCTGCAGATGCTGTCTCACAGGTTTACTGACCAGAAAATCATCCTAAAAACACATGAAAGACAGCGATGAAGGTAATGCAATAAAGCGGAAATACAGCAGAAATTAATAATTTGCAGTAATACCATTTATTCTGTAGTCTATGTTGTACAAGTTTCATAATTTTCCTGTGGTTTTATTTTCATTATATGTAGAGCTGCTTTATTGTTAAAGGCACTATTTTTAATTAATTTAATTGGGACTAAAAACATATACAACACAAAGAAAACAAAATACCTGTTTGGGCATAAAGTTCTTCCCTTTGACAAACATGCGGTACGCAGGGCCCCGCCGCTTTCGACCAATCAGTGGCTCTTTGTCTTCTTTGTGTTTCCTGTGTCTGACACTCAACACGCCATTGGTCAAACCCACAGCGAGTACCTCATCCTCAGGCTGAAGCAGAACCACAAACCAGAAGTGGTGAAAGTATAATTAATAGAGTAATAGCAGTAATACTGAAACACTACAGTTTTATTACAGTAAACATACCGCAACAGCCAGGCTGAGGACAGATGCTGCATAGTCAAAATTATGAATGACCTTATAGGAAGAGTTGTAAACTTTCACATGCCTGCAGTAAAAAGCAGAAACACATCAACATCTCTCTCATTAAAGTCATAAAACAGGCCGATGACACAACAACAGAGCAGCTGTGCAGATGTTCACCTGTCCAGTGACGCTGTGATCAGCCGGTTGTGTGTCGAGCTCAAACAAGCACACGTTACAGTCTTGTGATGGTTCTTAAGAGACACCAGCTGCTGTCCACCTTTCAGTAGGTCCCAGATTTTCACATAACGCCCTCCTGCAACACAAACATCACACAGAAAACAGATGCTTTAAACAGCCAATACAGACACACTTGTGACACATCAGTTGAATTGTATAATGATCATCTATTTGTCTTCAGTGTTTTTAATTTGTTTTAAGTTTTAAAACAATTGTTTTAAGCTCTTTACAACATAACACACTGTGGTCACATATTTGGTTTGTAAGGGAATGGACATGAATCTAGATAACTCAGCTGAGAGTCACTGGTTAGTGTGGTTTACCGGTGGACACCAGCAGGGCTTCGGACGGGTACAGCAGCACACACTCCACCGGGTGACCGTGTTGCATGGTCATCACACTCCCCCCCGAGCGCACATCAAACACTTTCACCGTGTGATCGTATGATCCTGCCGAAACACCATCATCACTTACTGCTGAAACAAAAACCAGCAACAACATCACCTGAGGTGCAAAACTGATACCTGTGACAAACAGCTCTGGGTTGAGTTTGCTGGAAACGGTGGTCCGGATGTAATCCGTGTGTTCGGTGAATGAGTGCAGCTCTCTGGCACTGGCGACGTCCCAAACACGACACGATAGATCATCGGATCCAGACAGAACCCGAAACCCATCCGACAGAAACACGGTTGCATGTGCCGCTCTGAATGAGAGACACCGACACACTGCATGAGAATTTAAGCAGCGTTGAATGAAACATTTATTTTAACAAAATTGTTTCATTTTTGGGAACACACTCTTCATTACAGCTCTAAAAAATCTCACAAATCACCAATACCACCTTAAATGCTTTTAACTTAATTGTTTCATACTTGGAGTGTCCTGTAAACTGTCTGAGCGCCACACGGCCACTGATGTCGAACAGACGGATGAGCCCCTCTTCACTTCCTGCCACTAACAGCTTTCCATCCCCTCTGAAAGTTCCTCCATACGCCGTGTCCCGGAAACGAGTGAAGCTGCGGATGGGCTCCTGAGAGTGAGGACCATACAGCTGGATCTGACACAAACACGATGACATCAGTCCCAGTGTGCATCACAAACAATACATACATCTATGGATATTATCATCTATGGCTGACACACTTACTCTGGTTGAGGCTGTAACTGCATAATTGTGAGGTGAAAGAGGAGAGAAGTCGATTTTTGTAATAGCGCCGAACTCTTTAATTTGTACAGCAGCCTGAAAAACAAAGTCTGACTTTATCTCTTTACTATAAATGTTCTGCTTTACTGGCTGTGTTGTGTGTAATAATACATGAGTTTTTATGATCTCACACTGATTAAGAATTAGATTGTTTACATTTGCATAGAACATAAACAGTTTCATTTAAATTATCTTTGAAAAAACTAGATTTATTGTATTAATTACATGCTTAAAAATTTAATCTGCCATTCAAACCTTATAATTTTTCCAGTATAACGTGTCCTGTGTCACTTTCTCCCCTAGTTTCGGAAGATTTGGGATTTTGGTGGGTCTGAATGAAGTCATGGTGTTATCAGTTCTGTCCCTCAGTTGACAGCTCGTTCACTCTGACGTAAAAACACGAAGGTTTATAACATATGAAAACATCAAACCGTATAATGACGAGAAAACCAGCTAATGCACGATCATGAAATGAAATGCACAAAATGCTCATCGCCTTGCTTCGTACGCGCCTTGTGTATTATTTCAAATAGTAACTCATTGCTTACAGTCTACCTATAATTACACGTTCAGATTGATCAACTAGTATCGTAAATACACTATTATTATAAAATATCTCTCACCTTATTGTGACAAAGTATTTATACAGGCTTTTCGTTACACTTTAGGTTAAAAAAGAAAACATGGGCAAAAATCACGTTGTTTCTACATACACATGAAGGCCGCCATTTTGTGACGCATCACTTCCGGTTTTCAAAAAACTTTATTGAACTGCGACAGCGCAGCAAACTAACACGTGTTTTTACTTCAATGTCACACATTTATTAAACATGTAAAGCATTTGTTCTTACTGGTGACAGGTTACAAACACGTGTTTATTGTGTAAATCTGGGCTTAATATTTTCCCAAATGTCTCCATATCAGTCTCTGATGTTTTGTGTATGTTTTAGTGTTAAACACGATTATAATCAAAAGGTAAAAATAAATTGGTTTATCAATCATACCAGGTTAAAGTGTTACTTAATCATTTATGTATTTCTTGGCTTTAGAAACCATGAAAAACACTTTAACACATTAAATGTTTGTAATGTTTTCATTCTGATATTTTGACACTGACAATGCTGATAATATTACTAAGATGTGGTTTGATTTCCTACAGTCGGGCAGTTTCAGAGAAGCTAGCAAAAGTTAGCTTTAAATCATAAGACCCTCCCTTAGCAACGCCCCCTCCAACACATGAACACATACATAGTTTGACAGACAAGTAAAAAATCCTATCATAGCATTCAGATCGAATGCTTACAGCTCTGCACTTTCTACAGCAAAACACAACTTTTTATATAAATGTATCTAGAAAACTTTACTTGTGTCTGTTATTATGATGTGAAGAGACTTTCAACCGGAATAACAAGAAATGCTCCTGGAAAAACATCTCTTTCAAGCTTGCATTTAACTTTTCATACTCTTAACAAAATGTACAAATTATTCACTACGAGAGAAACGCTCATGGTATCAAGTGTCTAAAAATATTTTTATGTGAACAAACGCAAGAGTAAAAAGAGAAGTGGCTGCCGTTAGTTGGTACTGGGGACAGTTTTGATGACAGGTGAGGGGACTGACCAGTTGGTCTTTCTAGAAATTAACAACAGGCGATTTGACTTTCCAGAATGTGAGTGTTCAAGGCACCATTAATCTAAATAGTAAAGATAGATGTGTCAAGTTTTGCAGTAGTTTTTAAAACCTGTCTATAAATGAAGAATTTCTGTCTGAGAGGAAGTTACTTAAAGTTTCTTAAAGTACCTAAACTGCAGCATCCTATCAAAGATAGAAACTTAAGTTGACCAGTAAATTCGTGTTTTATGTACCATACTGAAGTGAGGGGCAGCGAAGTGTATCAAGGAAGATAAATGTGTAATTTTCATAAAAACACTGACGTGACAAAAAAAGTTACAGCTTGGCACATGGCAACCAAATTTTATTTACACCTAATGACTGTTTCAAGGGAAGTATTGCATCTGTGATGTCATGGGGTCTGCCAAGGTGATGTCAGCTTGTCACCCTCACATCAGCCCAAAACGGAGCTTTTAAGGTTGCTCTCTCTCCCTCTCTTTCTCCCTCTCTTTCTCCCTCTCCCTCTCTCTCTCTCTCTCTCTCTCTCTCTGTATTCATTCTCACATGCACAAGTGCGTATATTATAATTCACATATGCAAACACATAAACAAACACAATGTCTCCCGAAATTCCCCGCTCAGCCCTCCTCTCATCACTCACTGTTTCCTCAGCTCAGTGCTCTGGTGTTGAAAGGTCCGAGATCATTTGCAAACCAAAGCTTGTTTGGAGGAACTCTCATAACCACAAATATTTATCAGGCCTCTTATCTTCTGCAACCATCTCCTGCTGGTTTCTATCACACGCTTATTTAAAGTCGATGTGACATAAAGGGGAAAATTCAGATCAGACTTAAAATGAGACTAGTGAGTGGCCACTATATATTATAAAACACATTTCATGGAAGTAGATTCCTTGAAAACACTACCAGGTATTTGCTGTTATGCAGAATTGAATGTGTCACAAATATATTTAAGCTAAATTCGCTGAATTGCTCTTCTCAATGTGTACCGCCTCTCATGTTTACCACCTTCTGTGTCACTATTTCTCCTTTAACTTCTGTTTTCTCACTGCTGGTGTGTATATTTGTGTTTGTGGTTAGAAGACTGATTGCCTCGCTGACTGATGTGACTCAAGAAATACTTTCCTATTCACTATATCAGTGTAACTTTCACACACTGGTTACTGAACTACCTGAGCGACACGTAAAACAAGTGAAACAAATTAAAACAAAGTGAATTGTGACAGAAACAGAATTTTATTCGCCTGATTGTGAAATAATGATTTCACCATTATTGGAACAATTTCATAAGAGGAATTATTGAAACAAAAAATAAAAAACGATAAGGCAAATAATAAACTATAAAAATAATACTTTTGAACTATTTAAAAATGCTCTTTTGTTTCTAGATTAGGCTTCATATCAACAAGCGTTACAGTATATCCACTGTTTCCTGTAAAATCATTTATGCTATTAGCATTTTATTTTTTCATCCTCTACACTGCTGTACTGTTCTGCTCCATACATACGTTACTAGTTACGTTAGAGTAAAATTCTCAGTCCTCTCGTCTCGATAATGTCACTCTCACTTATTACTGCCATCATTTTTCAGATTTTTTTCTGTTTAGTCTGATAAGACGCATCTTCTCATTTCCATCCTGAGGTTCTCAGCCTGCCTGACAGACAATGAACACCACAGAAACCTGAGGAGAATGTTTGAGGACCAGAGAAACTTCACAGATCTCAAGATGGTTCATTTATGAAGATTTGGATTGAATAACAATGGTGCCAGAACATGCAGCATTCGTCTGAGTTCTTGTCATTTCTGGACATGACGTTCTTTTAAATGTTCTCTACAGACCAAATCTCTGCAGATGGTTCAGATCTACAGCGACGCTCCTAAAAACAAAGGTTGTTCACAGGAGAACCATTTAGTTTTTTCTTTTAATAGTCTAAAGCACGTTTACTACAAAGAGCCGTGTGTGATACAGAAAGATCCTTTATGGAACCATGGAGACAAAAATGGTTCTTCTGTGGCATCATACAGGTTTTGTGAGTGAAGAACAGCCACCAGCTCTTATTCTCACTCCTCAAACAGTACAAATGAGTGACGGAGACACATTCAGTCATTCCCTCAGATCTTCCTTACAGCTGGAATGACCACGAAAACTTTATTTAAACGGCTGCAACCTCTTCATCTCAAATCCTGTTAATTTACTAGAATTACACTACAGAACATCATGAAAATCATCAGTTCTTGGATCACTCATGCACCACAGAAAAGAAACAAGAAGTGTTTATAATGTACCCAAGAAGTTTGATTCTTTCCCCCACCATACAGGACATATAACAGACCACACATAACTCTGGACGTGCACACATTTGCATATCCTAAAGTTACAAGCGTGTCAAGGGTGTTGAGTTCTTCTTACTTATTTTAAGGGAAAGATGGGGCGATTACGCACAGAGATACAGCCTGGATAGCGAGTCAGTAGAGACTCACCACATGCGTATTATCGGTCATTTAGCACATATTGCATGATGTGATGTATCTCTTACAATGGGGGAACTCTTAAAATTCACACTTTCGCCCACAGAGAGAGAGAGAGAGAGAGAGAGTGAGTGATGATCGCCCACGACTGCGACGTCGTGCCATTTAAAAGCGCAGACCTCTGGAGACGCGCAACAGCTCCACGCGAATCTGACGCACGCGCACGCAAGGTACATCAAACTCTTCATCAAACTCTTCATCAGTCTTTATTTATTATAGTCACTGTATAGCAAGACAACAGAACTGGGTCAGAAGTAATAATGTATATTTTGACTATACTTTACTTTAAAATGTGTTTATTGTTGTTATTGTTGGTTATTATTTATTTCAGTTTTTTTCTTAAAGTGTGTTTGACTTTATATGAATATTAAATACATGTATATTTGAGGCATTTATATGGTTTGATTGTTTTGCAGATGGTCCGTCTGGCGACGTTTTCATTTCTCTTGAGTTTGTTTATTATCAGTCTGTCCGCGCTAAACATTTTTCCTGATAAATGTAAGTGTTGAAAAAGAGATTCATCCTTATCCAAGTGTTTTAATTCAAAACAATAACGTGATTTAATCATAATCATATTTAATAATATTAGGTCGCAAAGTTTGCGTAACTTTTCCATTAAGTAACAAAAAGCTTCTTTAAAACTTCTTGGGAAATGTTACACGTCCAGTTTTTTAGACGATGTATTAAAGTTACTGCTTGAAAACTTTTCCCTAACAGATAATGTTTTTATATAGATATACTATATAACATTAAACAAACGTTCTCCTAACATAGTTAGTCGACTAACTAGGAGAACTTTTGGCAAATGATACCTGTTAGTAATGTTAGGATGTTACACACAAAACTATAGTTGTACACATTATCAGTTCACTGCACTGCCATGATTAAAACGTATATATATATATATGTATGTATATATAAATGATTTTAATATGTTGACATATTTTGTCTTTATTCTGTGCCACAGTCCGTTTGGCTCAGAAACACACGGACATCACCCTCGACTGTAAAACCAATAAGGACCGCGTCTGGTGGAAACGAGAAGATAGCCACAGCATAGTGGACGTGGAGGAATCAGAGTATGAGAAACCAAACGGAAAGGAACTGATGGTGTTTGACCTGCAGGAGGACCAGACTGGAAACTACAGCTGCTGGAGCGATGAAGGTTTTGAAGACTACACCTATCTGCTGCTGGACAAGTCTAAAGAAACAGGTAGGAACATATGTGATTTGTGAAGGTCCCACCAGCCAATCAGATTTAATTTCCCGAGCCAGTCTCTTCTGATTTGGGGGGATAAAGTGGTTTAATCCATAATTTATTAATTTAGACACCAAAACTGAGCGTTGATGACATAATGGTACAAACCCACCCATAGCACAAGTTAACGTGACATTCATACATCACACCTACATGACCAGAAGAGAAGATATCTCTGGTCAGTGTCTTCTGCGCTGAGATGAAGTTTTGTCTTTTCTTCACAGATTTTAACATAAACTGCACAGCTGAAACATTTTCCTGCACAGAAAACCTGAAGTGTTCGTGGACGTCTTCTGATTATACGGCATTCAGACTTCGCAACGCCGGGTACCAGACATACAGACATACCTGCAGCAGCTCACTGCACACTGATGTAAACACTGGCCCTTCTGAACATGTTGTGTGTTTGTATTTATGTAGTGAGAACGGTGGCTGGCTGTCACAGTCTGAGGACAGACTGTTTCATGTCCCACATTCCACGAGTTCTTACTCAGAGGAGTCTGAGCGCTTGCAGATAACTGGAGAAGCGGTTTCCTCCTGCTGCTATATAAAAACTGACCTCCGCTTCTACCTGCGAGACATTAGTGAGTTACATTCACATTTAATCCAGTGCATTCAAGTTATACATTTGATCAGTATCAGTACGTGTGTTTCCTGGGTTCAAACCCACAACCCTGATGTTGCTCCTGAGCTGTGTGGCTTTTTATCATTAGCAGTTTATAAGGGTCCCGCATCACTGATCTCACAGCCGTTATTTTCTTCGGCTAGTTAAACCAGCAGGTCCGACTGTTTCCATATGTTCTCAAAGAAAGAAGAAGGTGGAGTTAGAGGTGACTCCTCCCTCAACATGGCCGCAGCCACGCAGTTTCTTTCCTCTAAAGCATCAGATCGAATATCAGATGCGAGACGATGGGAAGGTAAGACTGAGAGCACACGGTCTGATTTTTAGATTACTAGAACGTTTACAGAATGTTCATTTGAAGATCATTTATTCCTGTCTGTCTGTACATCCTCTCAGCTGAATACTCTTGAGTGGGAGGGGCCAAAGGTTGAAGTTCAGGGGGTCATCATGAGGCTGCGGGTTCGATCCAGAGATCCTCTAGTTCTGTCTGATTGGAGCGAGTGGACGCCATGGAAAAACGTAACCAACTGATCTCATATTTATGTCTCTGTTCCATCTTCTGATCTCTGCATCATTTTAAATCTATTATGAGTTTATTTATTATCAGTATTTATTTATTTATGGTTGTAAAACTGTTTAATTGTTCCATGTATTTTACAGTCTCAGTTTCTCTGTCCTATTAAAAGATTGTTGCTCTGTCATTCACTCTGTCTCTTGATTCTTTCAAACACAAAATTATATTTTTGCTCACAATATTTGTTTCAGCTGATTGACAAGCGTTACTGTGAAATGTGGGTTTGATCATTCAAATACGGTGACTCCAAAAGTATTCACACATTCACAGGTTATTCATGTAACTGCGTTTATTAATGACCAAACATCTAACTGCTAACATTTGTTAGACCTTTTAACTTCACTTTTCTTGCGTAAGGTGATTTTTAGAGGAACTGTGATGTCACTTCCTGTCAGGTTCACGCAGGTTTTACAGGTTCACTGTCGTTTAATCACTTCAGGTTAGAACAGAATAAAACTGGAAATAAAAATGAAATAAAATCCATCAGTCATCTTTTGAAAGTTTAGTTTGATGATTGTGTCTTTTCTTAAACTAACTTTTGGGGTCATTGTAGAAGAGAGACCAGAGTCCACAGGTCATTGTTTACAACCGAGTGCAAATGACTGTTTGTTCTTCACAGGTGTCGTGCAGCGGGAAAAGAAAACTTACCAAGGCAAAGAAAAAATCACTTAAACGAGACAAAGAAACAAAAAGAAAAGAAACAAAATGCAAGAAAAACCAACAGACAAAATCCAAAAACAAACGTCCAACCTGAGCTAAATTCTGAATGTGTAACAACATTGTTTCTCTAACAGTATAACAGTGAATGTTTAGATGATCTGTGTAGAGTAATTTATGCATGAAGGTCGCAAGGCTGAGCTGTTGTGAAACATCCTCAGCAGCAGAGGGCAGCAGAGAGAAATGGAGTGAGGCTGGCTGCTTTTCAGCTATGATGGAACTTGTAAAAAACAATTAAAGCTATAATAAAAAAGAAATAAAATGTTTCATTAACATTATATTTTTCACTGACCGTCTGTGTTTTTAACTGTGTTCTTGCATGTCATTCGCTGACTCTGGCTTTTCTCTCAGCTCATTGGTTACTGTATCTTGTGTTTGCAGCTGGCTTTGATTCTGATAGGCAGGATTAGCCGTGACAAACAGCCAATGATTGTTGTCCAGCTCAGCTTTATGAGAGTCCAGCATGGTGTGAGCAGTGAGTTCATACTCCTTCCCAAACGGAGTCCTGAACACACAACACAACCCATGAACACACAACACAACCCATGAACACACAACACAACCCATGAACACACACCTGTACTGAAAACTCAAAAAAAACATAATAAAAAGTTAAGCAAACATTATTATAAGTATTTATTAAAAATTATATAGTTTCACCCCCCCACACACACACAACAAATAACTTCAGAGAACTAACCTTTGCCTTTCTGGATGAGCTACTATTTTAAATAATTAGACTAAATACTATCATAAAAAAATCAGTTTTAATGCCAGATCGAATCTGGAGTATGTATAATATTTATCTGCATCTTGCTCACTTAAACCGAGTAAATGCTGAATTGATTTACAATTTGAAACATTGAGCTATACATTACCAGAGGATGTGATTGCCGAGAGCAGCCAGACATTGATTGGTTTTACAGTGAGAAATCAAAACCTTGCAGTTCACCTGCGAAAAACAGCCTCTGTTATCATCTGAAGCTGAGGTGGTTAATAACAGCAGACATGACGTTTGAGAGCGTGAGATACCTGCACAGGACAGCCCTCGTTTTCAAACCTCTCCTGAGGCTCAAAATAAATTGCTCTCCACCAGCAGAGGAAATCAATCTTCTCCACCAAACTCAGCTCCTGCAGGCGAGACTTCTTAGCGCACTTCACAAACGTCCTGTGGTCGCTGGACAGGTAGAGCTGCGTGAAGCCAAACAAATCACATGATCGCACCAGACATTTCCAAAACCGTTTAAAACATTTCATTCGCTGGCGTACCTCTCCAGCAAAGCCTGCTGTGGTTCTCAGGGCGAAGTTCTGGTCGTATCGGAGCACCTCTCCATCTGACCCGCCGTCAACACTGAGTCACAGACCACAGGAGATGAAGCAGGTCGACACATCAGTGCAAATGCAAATTACCTAGAAAATACCTGTGTGTGTCTCTACCTTGTGATGATGAAGGCGTTTCTGACGCAGGGCTCCATGCTCTGGGCTCCTCCCACCTGAAGGGGCGCGAGCAGGTGGGGAACTGGGTTCGTCCCTGAACGTGACCCGATATTGCTGCTGTCTGCGATGATGCTGAGGACGCAGGGCCCCCGTGGGTCGTTCTGTCCACCTCCCGGGTTTATCAGAAGGACTGTGTCTCCAAAATGCAAAAATCCATCCTGTGACACTGATAAATGAACCTGACAACAAAAACATCAGCCTCAGATGCTGTGGATGCAAAAGACACTGACCGGCTTAAGAGGGAACGTTCTCAGAATGTTGTCAACTTCACTTAAAAGTTCTCTCAACGTTATTAAAACGTTAGTAACGTAATAGAACGTTTTTAAAGTTACATATCATATCAAAACATTATTCTTAAGTAGTTGGTGTAACGTTTTTAAAACATTACAGAATTAAATATAAAAAAACTCATAGCAAAGCAATAACGTCTAAAATGACATAAAACCAAGTATGTAATGTTAAAAGAGTGATTTGTGATAGTATTGTCTAACGCAAGCAGGAAGTTCAGCACGTACAGGTTTGGTGATGTTGTGTCTCAGCAGCGCTTGTTTCTGTACGGTGAGTTCTCCTCTCTCCTTCTGCTCAATGAACTCCTTCAGAGTTTCCTGCAAACACACGGATGAGAGTTTCTTCTGTGCTGGACGGATGGATG
>JBAJNP010007681.1:0-21981 GCA_036877545.1 Yasuhikotakia modesta | reverse complement strand
CTGAGAAGTTCCTTTTCAGGAACTCAAGTTGCATCAAAATGCTATGGAAATAAGATGTCCGCTTCACCGGACTGAAGGTTCCCCAGCCTCCTGTGTGAAATTGCACAGTTAAGGAAGGAAGACAGAGGAGCCAGGAGTGGCTCGGACATCAAGGCCATAGTGCCTCACTAATGTCAGAGGGGTGGACCATCCCGCATGAATTGGGACACCTGCATAAGAAGGTCTTGGAGACCTTGAGTAGAGTGAGGCTTGGTCCCCTTAGGTGGGGAAATACCAAAGAACTCACAGGCAAAGAAAATAGCATCAGTAATCCACCTGCTTAAAGTCTGCTTGGTAGACTACAGAGCTGGTCAGACTTCCTCCACTGGGCAGCTCTGTGGAGTATGTGTCACACTGGACGCACACAGTTAAGCGTCTGATGGTCGTGCTTCTGGAAGGGAGAAGGACAGAAGGCCTGCAGTACGATTGGCCGTAGTATGGTAGAGGGGACCTTAGAGACATAACCTGGTCTTGAGTACAGAAAGGCCTGGCCAAACCAGGTGCAAAGTTTAATTAGGAAGGGGCCACAGAAAGGGCCTATCAGTCACCCAATCTCATCAGAGAGTTGATGGCCAATAAGAAGGACAGGGTTAATAGGATGTGATGTAGATGCACAGCTCCCCAGATAGGGCTGCCTCCTGTGGTACTGACCCCACACCATCAGGACCTCTTGTATAAAGGACCTGGTGGCACAGAAAGAGAGGTCAGCGGTTCTCCTGAGCTCAAGCACATTCTCATTTGTGATGCTCTCGCTCTCATGATGCTCTCTTAGCAGGTCGGCCTGGTATGTCTGCAACACTCCCATAGTGTGTAAGTGTACACCCTGCCCAGAAGCACCGAGGTGGTTTGCATCGGCCATAAAAGTTGGCGGCAGGGTTGAAGATATGGGACGAGTATGGCTTTCCCCATGATCTGGACACCTCAGCGTTTCTGTTTATTGCTGATGCATAATTAAATGTTACTTTACTAATTTATAAGATTTATAATATTTTCTATTTATAAGCACAATTTAATCACCAGTGAAGTGTGTGTGGTTTATCCGAGGCGGAGGTGTTAAATCAATCTCTCTCTTTTTTCTTGTGATAGTGTATGTGTATATGTGTGTGTGTGTGTGTGTGCGTGTGTGTGTGTGTATGTATATACCTATATATGACCTAAATGTACTGTCTTTCTGAAGCAATATATTGCCATTGCTTTGATCTACCAATATTTTAATTAAAAAATTGTATGTGTTGTATATGTGTTTAAAACACACATCAATGTTCCTCAGCATTAACTTTATGAGAACTCATGTATTACCAGGTCATACTTAAACTCACTTAAAACAACATTCATGATGTACTCCTACATGTATATGCCTGTGTGGCTATATAGCCTTTACTTTTGTTGAATGATTTCATAGTTCTACACTGTTGATCTATGATGGGGGTCTCTGGACCACCCTGGACATGTAGTCGGACCCTCACAGAACAAAAAAAAATCCAATACCATGTACATGTGTTTTTATACACAGTATTAAAAAGTAAAAAATATGGAAACACTTATTACTATTTTTTATTAAACTTTGTGACTAACTTTGAAAATAAATGAAACTAGGTTAAATTTTAGCATATTTAATGTTAATATTGTGTTATGTTAATATGTATAATAATGTTACACACATTTAATGTTACATATTAAATATATTTGCTATATTTATATATTTGAATTGAACTTGAACTAAATATCAGCAGTGATTTGCATACGTATGGCATTTAATACAATTTAATACAAAATGTTAAATTACAAATGGTATTTGCAGTGTAACATTTGGACAGGAACGTGAAGATTTTGAGATGTTTGGGTCTTTGAATGCAGTCAAGCTGATGAGTCGCATTATCTCTGCATCACTTTCTAAACAAAATCTGGTACCATACTCAGTGTAACAAAAAATTGTTACATTAAGTTAATATTTAGAAACAGAAATATTTGTGAATATAGTGGGGGCAAAAAGCGAAATGGTGTACATTTTGCTGGATTGAAGATGTACACTTTATACTTGAACATTAATGTTCAAGTATAAAGTGCTTTGGTGCAGAGACACACACTTTGGTGTGATATATTTCTCTGGTTTGGTTTAAAAGCACAATGATAGCCTCATCATAAATACACTGGGAAAAGTATGCCTTCATGTACTGCTTCCTGTTTGTGTTTACCCCTAGCTCTTCTGTATTATGAGTTAAAGTTGAGTTCTGCCACAACAAAGAGAAAAACCTGTCTATCTTCTTCTCTATTCGTGTTCTACACAGATGGCATGTCCGTGGTGCCCCACATTCACTATGAGCCAAGCTTTATCCTGGGGCTTGCCGTTGCCCATAGAGTCGCACTGTTTATGGGCCGTGCATGTGCGTGCTGAGGGCCCCAAGTTCCCTCCATCAGCAGAGCCCCTGTGTGGTCCTTTACTGTGTTTCTGCGTGTGTGGTCCACACAGGCCCCCAGATCATCTGTCCGAGGGCTGCTAACTGCCTGCCCAGCCACCAAGGCTGTTTACTTTAACTCTGTCTGCACTAGCCCAGTTCTGATCAGTCTCTTCCTCCAGCTGGGCCAAATCAAACCCAGGGACCCATCCCACTGAAATCACAAAGCAGTGAGAGGGAGGGGCCTGTCAGAGACGTAGTGGGGACTTTCAACATTTTGCTTTCTTTACCTGTCTGGGTAAACTAGCTCAGAATGGGGTGCTGGGATTAAGAGAACAGAAGCGTAATTACTCTGTCAGAGATTTTGCTCCATTTTTTCTGATAATTGCTCCTTAAAACCTCTTAATTGAAACAGACCACAGCATTTGGGGATAAATTGAGTATACTGACATACTGTGGCTCTGCTGGATCTTTTATCTTGCTGCCATTTAGGAGTTGAAAATGTGTTTTTATTGATGCATGCTTTTTATGCTCTTCAGAAAATTAAATAGTTACAATCTGATTACATCTTAATTTAAGGTGCCCTTGTTACACTGTAATTATACATTTAAGTAGCATAACATTACATAACAAACATGTACTGTAGGGTTAGGGTTTAGTTTAGGGTTGGTTGCATGTAATTGTGCAAAATTTACTGTTGTTAAAATAAGCAACACCAAAACATTTTTATTGTAGCTAAAATGGTGAAAAGCGTTAATCATATCCAAACTGTTTTCTATATATATTTCAAGTTTCCTGTATTTTTTCTCAATTTTCATTACATGTTTCAGCCTGTTCTTTAAAAATCAATTTTCATAAAAACTAAGTGGCAAGTTTTCAGCCATCAAATTTCTAATTTTGACCGTGATCGTAATGTAATAATAAAAAATTAATTATTATTTAACATTATTATTAGAATTGTTTTTTTTTATTACTATTATTATGTTACGATCACTGTCAAAATTAGAAATTTGGTGGCTTAACACTTACAGATTTCCTCATGTTCAGCTAAGGTCAAAGACATAAACACCTGGATTTGCCCCCCTGTTTAGAGCATTTTAGCCCAAATCAATCAAGTAAAGACCTGAAGAACTGTGTGTTTAATTCCCCCTAATAAAAATGCTGAATTAATCAGTCCTTTCCTCTTAGAGAAACAATTTGTACTGTTGAGCCTGTTGACTGGACTATCTTCTCAGACATATAATTTCTGTTATTACCATCTGAGTTTGCCGGATTGTGGGTTAATTCTTCTTGTGGAAGCTGTCTGTGGGCTCAGATCTTTTGGGGGATGGGTGGTAGTGTTTAAGTTCTGTGTTTTACCAGGGAAGCCCCAAAGGTCAGAGTTTGCCTTTTACAAATTGAAGGCTCTGTCGGCAGGCGCCAGGGCAGCATGGAATGAGTAGGTTCCTTAGACCTTTGACCCAAACCCTGGTCCTGTGCCCTGCAGCCACACACATGCCATTAGTGACCTTCCATTAGAAAATACTGCAAAAGTTTCCAACTGCTAGAAATTAACTAATTAAATTTTAGGCAGACCATTTGGAAAACAAACTGAACTGGAATCAGATTCAAGCTGATTATGATCTAAACAATAAATCTAAAAGTCTTAATCTAAAAATAAACCTGATTTTCCTTAATAGTAATAGATCACAATAGTCAACAAGATATTCAGGATAATATATTACTGAATATATACACATTATTTTGATCCACTTTAAACATTCAAATAACTATATGTAACTTTGTAACAATTGTTCACTAACTCTCAATAGAGTATTAGTAGAGTGTTAGAGGTAGGTTTAGTAGAATAAGTACTTGTAAAGTTACTTATAGTTGGTAGAATGTCTAGTAAGATTTTATCTCCATCTGTATTTAATCACTGAATCTATATCACTATATCTACTATCTATATTTTATTGAATCTATATATCACCCTTTTAGCTTAATTAAGAATGCTAACATTTAGCTTAGTGTTTTTATAAATGCAATCTAATATAAATGTTTATGAATTTTTTTATGAAATCTTGTTTTTGAAATTTTGGAAATAAGCTGAATGCCATATCTTGCCTAATTTTATTATTCATTTTACATGTTTAATGCAACTAATTGTCGCACAGTCTCAAAAGTATGTACTGTTTTTAGTAAATAGTCAGACAACATTACCCTCTCAAAGGACTGAAAGGACCCACTAGGGATAAGGTAGGTAGGGTAGGGTTTTAATGATTCAAATGTGTTGTGGTTCAGTCAACACTTCCTTCCATAAACAAACTGCAATCTTAGTATAACTAATTATATTTATTAATATACATCTAATAATGAACATAACAAATTTGCAATAATACCATGTTTTTTTGCATATTGTATGCTTAACTACTCTGTTTTAGTTTTAATGATGAAGTAGCATTAAGGCCCTTTGAAGCAATGCAACATTGTTAAAAGCCCTAAATAAATACAATTGAATTGTTAAGGGACCATCAAGCTAAAGTTTTAGCACTTATAGATTTTAAGCAGATATTATTAAGCAGAGGGAGATATTTCATTTTTACAGAAATTTGGAAACTTCCAAACCCTTCTCTGAAACACAATACCTCATTCTGTTTCTCTGTTTTCAAATAATCCGGAGCATGGACTAAGACATTTGTCTTACATTTGTCTTAAGATATTTCATTGCCTTACATACCAATTCAGTACTTTTTCAGAAATACCCTTCTTTTTTACCGTTCATTGTTCTTTGTTGTGAACCTTTCTAAAGAAAAAACAAACAATGGACAGAAAAACCAAAAAGACAAAATACCAACTTTTTTCTACCTTTTTTTCAAAGGGCTGATTCCCTAGCCCTTACATGTGTGGGTGGCTGGATGCATCCTGACGCCCCCACCACTCAAAACATATATCTCGCCAGGCCTGGTGGCCCCATGTTTCATGGTAATTGTTTCCGGAAGTCAGAATAGCATGGTTCAAGAGATCAGTAATTCTATCAGCAGTCCAGGAGCAGTATGGTAGGTCATACTCACCATGTGGTGAGACCCAGAGGAACCGTCAAAGCTCATTTACCACCAACGGCATTCATATTCCTATCACTCAGCCACAGAGCTGCCTCCTGAACTGAGCAAAGTAACATCTCGCAGGCTTTCATGTGGAATGATTGATGCATTAATTATTGGACTCTGTTTATGGACTGTGACGGGGGAAAACATAAGGCCTTTTAGCCGAGAAGTTTTTGATGCATTACAGTCTTATGGACAATATGAGTTGTGTTGCATCTTGTAAATGTAGGTTAAGAGAATGTTTGTGAAGATATGAAGGTAATTAATTCCTGCAAATGACAGAACATGATACACAAGGTTTTCTTGGATTGTTGATTATAGGGTTAAAATCTTCCACTGGAAACACGTCATGTAATTGGAAATCTACAGCTGTTGAGGACCTCCCAGGCTGCAGTGTTCCATGCGCTGACCAGAAGAGAGAGTGTGTGGCCATGTAGTCATGCTGAAAATTCGCGGACGTGTCTACTGCGGACCTTAGGCAACAGAGTGGCTGGTCACATGTTTCCCAGTGAGGTCAGTTTGGGGAAGCAATGTAATGTTACTGTTGTGAACAAATCAGTGCTTGCTGGCATCCCCCTGTGAATCTCTGTGCAGAGGCCTAGTAAGACAAAACAACTGGAAAAGGGTATATCCCAAAATCTAGAGCAAGTCTTGGTGGCATGGCTTTAGTGTTGATGAGTTTCTGAATATATTGAGTCTTACCTTTTTGTTTTTGTTTTCCTGCAGTGTTAGTGATTGGAAAAGCACAGAACTAGTTGTTAACTTGTGGATTCATATACCTACTGATAAAATGTATGCCTTCAACTGTGTAAGATGTTTCAGATAAAAGTTTCTGTCACATTTTAATTTTGCTTTTGATTTTTTATGCTGCAGAGAATGTTTGTGTCTACTGTTCTCCAAATGTTCTGTCAAAGTTATCAAAAACATTTAATGCTATATAACAAATATACTAATGTCTTCTATTTACTAATCTTTTACATACACACTAAAACAATTTGCTTTCTTAACATATATATAAAAATGTTATCAAATTAAAGTAGGCAGTTTTATAGCCAAGCAATAACATTGTTATTGTATTGTATTGTTGTATTATTGTTCATGCTAAAGATGAGTAAATACAAGACATCAAGTAGGAGGAAACAGCTACAACAACTACAAGTACACTGACAATCTTTACAAAGTACAGTCTTTTCTTTAAAATGTGAAATGAAATACAAATTATGCTAAAACATTTTAAACGCAAATATTGTAGTTTACACAATGAAATTTGAAACACTTCCGCAACATTATTCATATTGTTTATAATTTAAGACAACATAATAAACAAGGTATACATACGTTTCTTTTTAATTTTGACATAAACCTTTTTTATAGCATAAAACCTAATTTCTAGAGCATTTTTTATAGCATAGTTGCTAAAATGTAGGGATCCTAGCACAGCAGATCTTAGCATAGATTTTGCTGTAACAAGGACAATTTAACTTTACCTGTGTTTTAAGGGAATATGATGGTACTAGGAATGTTTCTCTGTTAAACAAAGAGATCAAAGAGACTTGGATTTTATTGATTTGACCCTAGCTTCTACATGTTGAAAGAAATTAATCTTGTAAATCATGACTCAGGCCAAAGCCGCAGTATGCCCACTGTTCTTACTAAATACATGCTTAGTCTGCACAGATTGTGGTATATGACACATTTGTTCCTTAGGTTGGTGGTCCACCTGGCAGAGGCAGGGACACATATGCCACAAAGAGACAACATATTGCACACAAATTAGTTTCCTATCAGATTATTTGATGGGGGTAACGGGGGTGGGGGTAACAACCTGCAAACTTAAAAAACATGGCCTCACTTTAAATTACAGTCTGTATATACAGGTAACTACAGGTAACAAAAATGTATGTTTGCATATCAGTTCAGAAAAATGTAGTACATTTTATTATACTTGCCTCAAACCATATATGGAAGCCCAAAATGCACCAGCAGCACTACAGCTATCAAAAAACATTAATTATACAGTAAATATACATGTTGTGTATTGTGTGTGTTACATCCTGGGAGCAGCTGGAAACAGGTAATCTACTTTGCACTGTATTGCACCTGGATGGTGCAATGCCTCTGATGTGACTCGCTGCTGAGATAACTATATGCAATTGTAACAACAGGCCAGCAGTGGGGGTCCTTTCGGGTGCAGAGTCAGCACCTGTCATGGCCGCCCATCCAGAGTCAGCACCCGTCATGGCCGCCCATCTAGAGTCTCCTGCTGCCAGAGTCAAGTCCAGCAGCCACTCTCCCCGTGTCAAGTCCAGCAGCCACTCTCCCCGTGTCAAGTCCAGCAGCCGCTCTCCCTGACTCCAGTCCAGCTACAGCTGTCCCTCCTGACTCCAGTCCAGCTACAGCTGTCCCTCCTGACTCCAGTCCTGCTACCAGCATGTTGGTGGTGCCCTGTGACTTCTCTGCTCCCGAAACTCTCACTCAGTCAGCCTGTTCCCCTGAAACGCCCAGGCGGGCGTCCTGTTCCCCTGAAACGCCCAGGCGGGCGTCCTGCTCCCCTGAAACGCCCAGACGGGCGTCCTGCTCCCCTGATCCGCCCAGACGGGCGTCCTGCGCTCCTGATCACGTCTCCTGAGCCGCCCTGGCGGGCTCTCACGTCTCCTGAGCCACCCTGGCGGGCTCTCACGTCTCCTGGGCCGCCCTGGCGGGCTCTCTCGTCTCCTGAGCCGCCCTGGTGGGCTCTCAAAGACTATAAAGACTCCCTATCCTCACTAGGCCCTCCAGCCTGTCTAGGCTCTCTAGCCTTTCCAGGCTCTCAAGGCCCTCTAGCCTTTCCAGGCTCTCAAGGCCTTCTAGCCTTTCCAGGCTCTCTCTTTTTTTTCTTTGACATTTGCCCCCTCTGCTTCCTGGTTCGTGACTTCCTGTTTGCTAGCTATAAAAGCTCAGGCTGGCAAACAGGAAGTCGTGAAGTGTTGTTTGGCCCATGTTGTTTTGTCTCTGTCCCAGTCTCGGTATCTGTTTTTTCCTTGCCTTGCCTTGTTGGATTTGGACTTTGGATTGTTTATCTGGTTTTTGATGTTTCTCTGCCTGCCCCTGACCCTCGCTCTGTTTTTGGATTACGTTTCTGGATTACCCGTTTGTAATTGTTTTGCCTGTATTTTTGACCCTGCCTGTCCCTGACCATGCCTCGTTCCAATAAAACCCTGAAAAACCTACATTTGGGTCCGTCTCCCGTTCCGCTGCAGACACGAGTCGTAACAGCAATACTCTTTCATCAGATAGTTTTTCATATAGGAGTTTGTGTAATTGCTGTTCTTCAGTAATCTCCATGACCCCACATACAGACACGCAGTAAATACTATATCATTCTTAAGTTAACTGTGGTAAAACAAAAATGTATAAAGACTTTGGTTATTTTTAACTTTACTATAATTACTAAATTATACTACAGTTTACTATTTGTATCCATGTCATGTAAGATATATGTTGTGATAATACAATATGTAACTGTGGTGGTTACAATTATATGTATAAATATATATAATAGAAATTAAATAGTTGATTAGTTAATAGTTGAATAGTTGATGTATTTTTCATTGTGCATTAATTTGGTCTGTTGATCGATTAGTTGATTGTTTTTGCCTTGGGAAGCGTTAACCTGAGGGGGGAAGGGGGGCATGCTGTTCAAACAACACAGACTCCAGTGGCAAAGCAGCAGCAGCTCCGTGTCCTGTGTCATTAATGTTGATTTATTCCCTCATCAGATGGTGAGGGTACTACATTTTTGGAGGCCCCAGCGAGGATTTGAATGCAGTGCGAGTTGGCATCCAGTGACGACAGCCCGCTTCCAGTGCCATTCAGCCTTCTGCTCATCCCAGGTGACCAGTGGAGTAAAGACGTTTGGTGTCCATGTCGAGCCAGGAAGGAAAGTGCAGGCAAACTGAGGTTAATCTTCGATACCAGGAGTGTTGCAGGATTCCAGCCAGCTAAGGACATTTCTTTTATCACTTCGCACACATCTAGAGACTGAGTAACTCATGAATCACTTAGAGGACTTGAAGCTTTAGGTGATAGGAGCATTATATGCTCTATCAAAAGAGAATCTTTTTGAACTCTGTGAGTCTATGAGAATTGAGTGTGAATATGCCATCAGTCATTCATTTCTTATTTCTGTGATTGTGAAATACTTTTCACTGAGAGAAAAGCATTAGAGGAGTTAGAAGATGCTGGTATGTCAGAGCTTTTGTGCCTAAAAGACAAAATCAGTGAAATTCGGCTTTCTATTGGAAACAGTGATTTAGAAATGTACACAACACAGGTGTCTGAGAGAGTGACTGTAGATCCAGTAGCAGAAAGAACAGAGCAGGAAAAACTGCAAAAAGAAATTGACACGTTACAATTAGCTTTACAAAAGTTAATCAAGCAAAAACAAGAGGCAGCAAATCGCCTACATCAAAACACCAGCACACTACAGAACACAAACATACATCAAAAACTTACATATTGCAAAGTACAAACATACAGCAAGACTCAAGCACATATCTGCAGCCAGTGACATCCCGACCAATCATGCTTCCCTGGAACAGAGAGTTTAAAATATCAGGACAGATTGGTGAGCATAGACAAAAAGACAAACTCACCTTTTCAAGTCTGGCCCATCAAATTGAGCATGGATTGAGTAGAGGGTTTTCAGAGCTTGAAATTGTGGATGCAGTAATAAGAGCAATAGCACCAGGCATGCAGCTGCGTAGCTACCTGGAAGGAAAACCAAGCCTAACCCTTCCCATCCTTCGACGCATCCTGCGAGCACATTATCAAGAAAAGGGGGCAACGGAATTGTACAAGCAGCTTACCTCAGAAGCACAGAATACCAAGGAGACCCCACAAAGTTTCCTTATTCTGTGTCTTGATTTGAGGCAGAAGATCCTGTTTGCATCTCAGGAAGAATCCAGTTTAAAATATGACCCAGTCCTGGTTTAGAGCTTGTTTCTCCACACTGTCCTGACTGGCCTGCAAAATGAAAGTACTCAAAGTGACCTGCCACCTTATTTGACAAGAACTGATGTGAATGATGAACTTCTCTTAGATAAGGTAAATGTTGCGCGCGCAAATGAAACGTCAAAATAAGAAGAAGCTTCTATCCCAACAGTACATCAAAGTCAATACAGTGCAGGCTAATGAAGTTGCTGTCGAAATGAAAGGAAAGACAGTATCCCAAAAACATAGAGAAACTTGAACCTGACATTTTGAGTGAGATAAAAGAGATGTAGTCTGACATGGCCTTGTTGAAGGATCTCAGTGTGGAGGTGTCTCAAATTAAAGAATCTATACGACAGCCTCAGATCATGTCCACACAGTGTCCCACCCAGCTAAGTTATCTGCAGCCCCATGACAGGAGAAGGAGGCCATTCCAACAGCAACAGTGGCCTCCTGCACAACGGTATCATCCTCCGTCAACTTGTGTGAGGATTAGATGTGTACTGTACTCATTGCTATAGATGTGGCAGCAGTGACCATTTCTTGGCTGGTTGCAGATCACGAGGGCCAATGATGTACAGGGACCAGTTGTTAAATGGGACAGGGTCACCACCGCGGGACAGGGAGTGACCAGTCATGCAACAAAAGCAGTGCCTGGTACAGTGTTACATCCAAGGCCAGCTTGTTTATGCATTATGGGATACAGGATCTCAAGTGTGTATCGTGGATGAGCTGTGGGAAAATGAGCACTTACCAAATACTCGGCTGAGACATGTTGCTGAGGTGATTGATGCACCTGAAAACCTCCGCCTTGTGGCAGCGAATGGCCAGGGCATACCTCGTATAGGATGGATAGAAGTGACTTTTGGTTTGGCATCAAATGAATCAAAAATAAAAGAGTTTGTCATACCTGTGTTGGTAATGAGGGGCAGGCAGCTTTGTCATTCTATTATCGGATACAATGTAATTGAGCAAATGATAAACAACAAGGTAACTCAGCCAATCACTACTGAATCTCTAAGAACTGCTCTTCAACTACTCTAGTGTGGAAAGAGAAAAAGTCCAAGCTTTTATTGAGCGAGCTCATGCAGAAACTCCATGTGAATATTTAGTCAAAACAACAAAAGAAAATGTTCATGTGCCTAAACACACAAGTTGAATGCAGAGTGCTGTCAGACCGGCCAAAGGAAGAGGAGACATTGCTTATTTTTGAGCCTGATGTTAACCCACAGCGGGCAGAGGGGTTGGAGTTCTGTGAGACGATTGTGAGTTTGCGGCAACATACTTTTCCACACATAATTGTCAGTGTTCAGAATCCTACGGATCATGACTTACTGTTGTCAGACAAGATGATAATAGGCACAGTGCAACCAGTACAGGCTGTTTATCCAGCTGCTGCTTGTAAGGGACCTTGTGCAACTTCGTGTCAACGAAGTTGACAATCGGGTGTCAACCAAATCATAGAGGAAACCAGCCATATCTCCGACAGCGTATGGGTTCCGCCTGTCCACTTGAGCCATCTCAGTGAGTATGAAAAACAAATTGTTCAACAGATGTTAAAAGAGGAAGCTGCTGAGAATGACATAGGTTGCATATAAACGTTGCAACTAGCCATTTCACTGAAAGACACTACTCAAGTTGCACGCACTTGCAACCAGTCAGTGCCTAAACCTCTTTACCAAGAAATGAAAAACTACCTGCATGATCTCATTGCACAAGGATGGGTGCAGAAATCAAACACACCATATGCCTCACCTGTGGTATGAGTCCGAAAAAAGATGGCAGCTTACGTCTGTGCATCGATTCCAGACCAGAAAGAGAAAAGACCTAGCACAGCTGGGCAACTTAGAGCGGTCATGGGCTTGTTAAGCTACTATCGACAGTACATCAAAGATTTCTCCAGAATTGCAGGGCCCTTGTATGACCTGCTAAAACAAACTGAGACACACAAGGAGGAGTGCAAAGAGACTAAGAACTAACAGTGGAAAAGAAAAAAAGGGGAATGCCTTCTCAGATGCCAATTGTGTGGAAGGACAAACATCAAGAGATACTGGAGGGTCTGATAGATTGTCTGGCTGAGCCTCCTGTTCTTGCATTTCCTGACTTCTCACAGCCGTTTTGTATCAAAACAAGATGGAAAGCTCAAGTCAAAGTCAAAGTCAAAGTGGAGTTTATTGTCATTTCAGCCATATACACAGTACATAGTGAAACGAAACGTTTCCCCAGGACCAAGGTGCTAACATACAACAACACAGTACAAAGAACAAAAAGTACACCGTACAATGTAAGTACAAAAACAGAGACTAAGCTAAACAAACGACAAAGTCTAAACATAAAGTGCACAGAGTGCAAACTTGCAGCACAGGACAAAAAACACAATATGTACATAAAGTGCACAGAAGTGCAAATGACCAGCACAGGACAAAAACAGTCACGGTACAATCAGTACACTTTTAACACAAAAACTATATACACAAAGTGCACAAGGTGCAGCAGACATTACAGTAACAATACGAAACAAAAACAATAACGCAGACTTAGAGTCATTGCATATGGGTCCCAACTGTTAACAGCTGCGGAAAAGAAGTACCACCTCCATTCAGGTAAACTGGAGTTTTGGGCCTTAAAGTGGGCTGTTACCGAAAAACAGGATGTAGATCGGTGGCAGAGCTTGTGGATTATTACTTTAACATCAAATACAGGCCAGGCAAGGAAAATGTGGATGCAGACAGCCTATCTAGAATGCCCCTGAACATTGAGACAATAATGAAAGTGTGTACAAAGGAATTACCATCTGACTGTGTCAAAGCAACCATCCAAGCAGTAGAGGTATTGCATTCCAATCTCTGCTGGACTGCTGTGATTTCTGTTGATGACACTCAGACCTCTGAGCATGAGATCAGGCAAGCACAGAAAAATGATGATACATAGAACAAAAAGCGAACAGTACATCTGTTTAAGACATTGAGTACACAAAGTAAATGTTTACTGGGCAGTTGTGATAAACTTTTCTTGGGAAACGATGGCATTTTCCGTAGAAAGACGAACACCCAAACAGCTGATTATACCTTATAAGCAACATGAAGTATAAGCAACATGTGCTGACAGAATTGCATGACAACATGGGTCATCAAGGCCTAGATTGGACAATGTCATTAATCAGAGAAAGGTTCTACTGACCATGAATGAATTATGATGTTGACCATTATGTGACCAAAGGTTGTGCTTGCCTGAAGCTGTAAAGAGACCAGAGCACCTCTCCAAAATATTGTCACTACTCACCTGTTCGAGCTTGTTTCCATTGATTTTTACACCTGGATAAATGTAAAGGAGGGTATGAGTACATCTTAATCATAGTTGATCACACGATTTGCACAAGCTTACGCAACAACCTCAAAATCAGCTAAAACTGTTGTTGACAAGCTATTTAATGATTATGCTCTGAAGTTTGGGTTCCCGCAAAGAATTCATCATGATCAAAGAGCGGAGTTTGAAAACCAGTTAATTGCTCAGTTGAAGAAGGGTTGTGGAGTTGCTGGATCGAGGACCACGCCGTATCACCCCCAAGGAAACGGCCAAGTTGAACGTTTCAACTGAACGTTACTCCAGATGTTGAAAACGTTGACTGAAAAACAGAAAACCAACTGGAAAGAGTCCCTAAATAAACTTACCTTTGCATACAACATCACCCGATGTAAAGTATGGATTTTCACCATTTTACTTACTGTTTGGTCTCCAAGGTTGCCTTTGGATCTGCTACTTGGCTTGCTCTCTAAAACAGGAACTATGGACTATAAAGAATATGTAAAGAGATGGAGGCAAGAAATGCAAGAAGCTTTTGGAATTACCAGACAGACAGCAAAGAAGTCAGCAGAGAGGAATAAGAAGAATTATGATGGAAAGGTGAGGAGTTCCATATTGTGCCCTGGAGATCGCGTCCTAGTACGAAACTCCGCAACCACTGGGAAGGTGTTGTACATACAGTAGTACGTCAAATGGGAGAAGGGAGTCCAATTTATGAAGTGAAACCAGAACAAGGAAAGGGAAGATCTTATGTTCCTCACCGCAATCTCTTACTCTCTTGCGATTACCTACCATTGGAGGTTGAACTCAGGAGGGAGTCAAAGACGAGGAAGACAGTAGATGAACAAAGGCCAGTTGACGAAAATGAGCCTAGTCCAGAAGAGGAGGAGGAGGAGGACTATTACAAACAGTCACATACGCCACATGCTGCATGCTCGATCTTCTGCATTCAAAACAGGCAGTGAGACAGAGTACAAGGCTGCAAAGTACGGACTGTGAAAATCCATTACAGCGGCCAAAAGGCAGTACAAGGAGAAGCTGGAAAGTTTCTACTCTACTGCTGATACTGGTTGGATGTGGCAGGGCCTGCAGCACATCACCGACTACAGGTCTGCCATGAACACCACTACCAACCCATCAGACAGCCTGCCGGATGACCTCAACAATTTCTACACCCGCTTCGAGACCTCCAGCGTCAACACTGAGAGACAGCAGACAAGCACCCTGAACACCCCCCCCCCCCACTGTTCCATCACACACACACACTGTTCCATCAGCTGTGGTTCACAGAGCACTGACAAAGATCAACCCCGCAAAGCAGCAGGGCCAGACAACATTCCTGGGCAGGCCCTCAGAGCTTGTGCAACAGAGCTGGCTGATGTACTCACCTCCATCTTCAACCTCTCCCTCAGCCAAAACACAGCCAAAGCCACAACCATCATCCCCCTTTCCAAGAAGAACCCCCAACCTGTCTGAATGACTACAGGCCAGTAGCACTCACTCCAATCATTATGAAGTGTTTTGAGAGAGAGGTGCTGACCCATATCAAGAGCAGCATGCCAGACACTTTGGACCTCCTACAATATGCATACCGGGCCAACAGGTCCACATCAGATGCCATCACTGCCGCCCTCCATATTTCCCTCTCTCACCTGGAAGATAAGGACACCTACATCAGGATGCTCTTTATTGACTACAGTTATGCCTTCAACACAGTTACCCTCATAAACCTACCCACAAACTGTTTACTCTTGGACTGCACCCCTCACTCTGCGACTGGCTGCTAGATTTCCTGACTGGAAGACCACAGTTTGTGAGGATTGGAAATAAAACTTGTACACCGCAACAGTTGTGGGTTCGATCCCAGGGGAAGGCAAGTCCTAATAAAAAAAATGTGTACCTTTAGTAGTAGTAGTAGTAGTAGTAGTAGTAGTAGTAGAAGCCCTTTATTGTCACTAGTCACAAGTACTAGCGAAATCAGCCATCAACCCATCAACACATAATACAAACATACATGAGTGGGGGGGACATGATGGGAAAACAGGGGATATAAAGAAATACAGCATCACATGAGGAAAGATGAGGCGAGAAAAAAAGGCCAACCCCCAGACTATGCTCCAAGAGAAGCACAGTGTGGGAACAGGAAAAAAGTAGTAGATAGTAGTAGACATAAGACGAGACTAAAGAAGCAAAGCAGGCAAGGTCAAGGGGAAGGGAGAGGAGAGAAAAACACGTCCACCCCTGAGGGCGAACACAGAAGAAAAAAAAATATTGTAAGTCACTTTGGATAAAGCATCTGCCAAATGAATAAATGTAAATATATGTGTGGCCACACATATCGAGGCATAATCCATAAGCAGACAAGTAATCAGAGGGGCAATCCAAAAACAATAATCCAATAAACACAGGCAGAGGTCAGGGCAGGCAGCAAACATCAAGAACCAGTACACAGTCCAGAGATCCAAAAACCAGCAAAGACAACATACAGAAACACAAGAATAAAAAAAAACACGAGGGAACACAAAAACCACGAAGGAATACAAAAACCATGAAGAAATAAAAAAACCATGAAGGAATACAAAAACCATGAAGAAGCAATCCACAGGTAAAGCAATTCAACACATTGCAACTTCCTGTTTGCTGGCATGCTGTTATATAGCCAGCAAACAGGAAGTCACCAAAGAAGCAGAGGGAGGAGACAGACAGTCACAGGGCTTGGGCTCCCTCTGCTGGCCAGTCGTTACATGGCTAAATGTAACTTTATTATTTTAAAATTTTAAGTGACATTTACTGTTGCAAGTGGTGGTGCTATGACTATAATTTACAGCATTCGTATCAAAGTCATCCGTCCACCATGCCAAACATATTTGTCAAGTGAGTTCGAGACCTCAAGCACACATCTAGCCACCACCAATAACTGGTCTTAGGACAGCTGAAGTTTAAATACTTTCCCATCACCCAATTGCAGCAGACCTTTAATTAACCATAGGTGGGGATATTGGATCTGCAGGGGAAAGAGAAAGTAAAAAAAATATAGAAAAATAGCATAGCTTACAGAACCTTACAGCTCTGAACGTAACACTCTTTAAATTAACCAATATATTTCACCGCTTGATTATATTGTTACAATATTGGTATTGTAACAATATAATCAATGTTACTTCACCTGTCAGTGCTTTAATTGTAACTTATACACCCATCAGTCATAACCTTATATAACTAGCATTATAAAATACAGTATATAAGTTACCTAAGCATATTGTATTATTTCATCATAGGCCTAAATAGATCAAATGTTACATTTACATTTTATATCGTTCAACAACTTTCACCTACTGTCACGAGGGGGTGTAAACACAGAGACGGGAGGCAGACCCATTTGCAGGTTATGTTTATTTCTGCGAGGCATGATCAAAAACGGGCAAGGTCAAATCACAGGCAAACATGAACAATAAATACAAATCCAAAACTCGTAAATCCAGTGAATACAATTCATTGCAACTTCCTGTTTGGTTGGCCTCTGCTTTATAACCAACAAACAGGAAGTTGCATCAGAGGAAGCAGAGGGAGCAAACACAAACAGTCACGGGGCTTCCAGTGCTCTTCCAGATGCTCCAACCCAGACATAGTCCCAGTAGTAATGAGGGGAGGCAGAACACGGGGAGAATGGGATAGGGACAAAGCTAATGCCCTCCAGGAGCAGATTGAGCGGAAGCCCAGCAGGGTGGAGCAGGCAACTGGAGAGACCACCAGGGCAGAGCAGGCGACTGGAGAGAACCCAAGGGTGGAGCAGGCGACTGGAGAGACCACCAGGGCAGAGCAGGCGACTGGAAAGACCACCAGGGCGGAGCAGGCGACTGGAGATACCACCAGGGCGGAGCAGGAGACTTGAGAGCCCTCCAGGGTGGAGCAGGAGATCTGAGAGCCCTCCAGGGTGTAACAGGAGATGTGAGACCCACCGCGGTTCAGCAGACCGGGATTCCCGCCAGGGCAGCTCAGCAAACCGGGACACCCACCAGGGTAGATCTGAAATGGAGAGCAGAAACACACAGACATAGAAAGGGGGCCCTGGGGGCGTGTAAGTCACCGGGCACTACCACAATGCAGGAGGATCTGCAACCACAGTCACCTATTCAGGGGATACTGCCCTCAAAGAATCTGCAGCGTGAGCCGCCTCCTCTGAGGTCTCGGAAGTGGTGTACATGGCCCAGATAACCCACAGGGCTACGGCCAAAATTAGAGTGTCTTCTGTTCTAGCCAGAACAGGAACAGCAGTAGTGACTTGGCTGGGCTGTGGAACAGCAGCAGCTGTGACTTTGCTGGGCTGTGGAACAGCAGCAGCTGTGACTTTGCTGGACACAGGAGGAACAGTGGCGGCTGTGACTTGACACAGGGGAACAGCGGCGACTGTGACTTGATTTGACTTCGCAGAGACTGTCACTTGACTTGACGTGGCAGAGGCTGTCACTTGACTTGACCCAGGGGACACAGCGACAGCTGTGGCATGCCCTGACTCAGGAGAAACTTCATTGACTAAAGCACAGAAGTCACATAGTCCTCCATGGAGGAATTACCTTGTCTCAATTTCAACAAAGCATCGACTGAATCCTCATAAAAACCGCTGGATCCTGGTTTGGCAACATATTCTGTCACGAGTTGTGTAAACACAGAGACGGGAGGCGGACCCATATGCAGGTTACGTTAATTTCTGCGAGGCATTGTCAAAAACGGGTAAGGTCAAATCACAGGCAGATGGAAACAATAAAGAAAAATCCAAAACTCGTAAATCCAGTGAACAATGCAAGGGTCGGGGCAGGCAGCAATAATCCAAACATCAGGGAACAGTCCAAAGTCAAAAACCCAAGAAACACAGAACACAAGAAATCCAAAACCAAGAGACAAGGAACACAGGGAAAACAAAGCGCAATACAATACATTGCAACTTCCTAACCACCAAACAGGAAGTTGCATCAGAGGAGAAGAGGGAGCAAACACAAACAGTCATGGAGCTAGGACTCCCTCTGCTGTCCTGGCGTTACACCTACAAAGTTTGTCTTTTTACACCAAAAATAACTATGAGCATTGTCTACCCAGTGTAAAGTGCCTTGACAATTTAATTTTGGTTTTAATTGGACAATTGTTTTCCCCTTATGATGTCAACATAAATATCAAGTAGTATGTCTGGGTAACATCTTTGCATAAGAAAAAAGTATAGCCACCCTTAAGCAGGTTGGCAGAATGGGCGACGCCAACACTGTGAACTCAAGAGTTAGGCGCATGACACTAAAATAAGAAAATACCAAAAGAACCAAAGCACAAATTGTATTATACCGAAAAACATTCATTTTTCATTCTTAGCCTGGACAAGGGTTTCACAAACACACACGCACGCAAACGCCATGGAGGGAAACTGAAAAACATTCATTTTCTTTAATGAAAAACACACTGAAAAATGCTATGTTTTACTGAAAAACATTTGTTTTTTTTTCCTTCTTAGACTGGACAACTGTTTCACAAGCTCGCTTTCGTGGTTTGGCCGCATACGCCCTTCTTGCCATGAGTCCTCCTCATTCAGCTCCCTCATTCTAAAATGGAAAATGAACACAGGATAAGTTAGCCAATCTCATAGAACCAAGGACTGATTGGTGTTGTCAAGATATAAAGCTACTCTGGGTGGGATTTAACATGAATATTCATTACAAGGCTGTAGCACACAATGCAATGCAAAGATTTCAAATGACAGCTAACGATAAGGTTACAACCTAAGTTCGCTGTCTTCCTATTTACGTAGCAAGCTAAATGGTTAACTTTATTTAGCAAGACGGTCAGACAATGCAGGAATTAACATTACAACTAGCTAATAATGTTAGATGGCTAGGAAATTTGCTATCTTGCTAACAGAAATTCCAGCATTGGATCCGCTTGTATTGCTTGCTATTAAGCATTTTGCTCGAGGCATAGGCTAACTGTATGAAAAAAAATGCTAGCTGACATTATTTGATTTAAGCAAACAAATATCTGTTGTTTAGCTCTAAAAAAGACAGACTTACCTTGAATTCAATTTCCATCAGTTTCCACATTAGGTCAGGTGTCTCTTGACAGGTACAACACAGATGGCAGTGTGTTTCACGATCCTGATGCAAGCACTGAGAGCCTGATTTGCCCAGAAAAAATGTCATTTATAAGAATTGTCCAATAATGGCCTACATGGCACGCAAGCCCACCCCCACCTCTTGACAGGCCCGAGCTCAGTTGAGATTCCAATCGGCCCAGGTGTCAATTAACGCACACTTTCGACTCACCTGAGGCTGCTGAGGCTTTTTACAAGACTCGCATTCTTGCACAGGACTAATGACTGGTTTTGACTGTAACACACTGTCTGCTGAAGTTACAATACACTATTAATATACTTAAGGCAATGAGGTAATTAATTTTATTATTATTATTATTATTTTTCCTAGCGCAAATCATCTAACAATTTAAGAAAAGACGTATGTTCCTGTTTATTGCCTTAAAGCTTATGCCGTACAAAGTGTAGTTATGACGCTATACTAAACTTTAAGTAAGGAAGGTTGAGAGGAAAAGACTGGATAATCAGGAGCCATGTAAGTTAAATGGGTTTCTGCAGCTTATTTCAGTTGGGAAAACAAGCATAGGGAATATGTTGGGAAGTTTGTGTGTGTGTTATGTTTATCTAAATAGTGTTATGTTAGGGAATATGTTGGGAAGCTTGTGTGTGTGTTATGTTTATTTAAAAAGTGTTGGAAAAGTTTTGTTTTCTGCTATGCTTTTAGAAGAACTTAACAATGAGGAATCATATATGTTGCTGATTGCATTTTTGCTCTGTGATTGCCCAGTTAAATTTATATATGCCCATGTTATATACGGCCGATTCAACAAAATTTTCTGGGGGGGGTCAAAAGTTAGATTTGTTAGTTGGAATGTTAAAGGCCTAAATGACCCAACTAAGAGAGGCAGAATTTTTGCATATTTAAAAAAACTAAGATCTGAAATAATATATTTAAAAGAAACCCATCTGCGCATTAGTGATCATCTTAGACTTAGGAAATCATGGGTGGGGCAAATTTTCACTCTTGTTTTAACTCTAAAGCAAGGGGCACTGCCATTTTGATACAGAAAAACATCCAATTTGCAGCCTCTGCCACTATAGCAGATCCCCAGGAAAGATATGTTATAGTCTCTGGGATGTTATAGTCTCTGGGAGTCTCTGGAATATCAAGTTCAAAAATCATCTCATGATTTTTGGTGGGACTTAAATTGTGTACTGGATCCATCCCTTGACCGCTCTAATCCCAAATCTTTATCCCGCTCTAAGATGGCCCAAGCTCTATCTACATTCATAGATCAAGTGGAGGCTGTTGATCCTTGGTGATTCCTGTTTTACCACTCCTATTCAAGAATCGATTACTTCTTTATAGATAAATCTTTTCTTTCCTTCTGTAAGACAAATAGAATATTTACCTATTGTGGAATCAGACCATGTTCCTGTGCAATTAGATCTTATTTGCAATTTGAGGTATAATGAACGGCCTTTGTGGAGACTAAATACGTCCCTGTTATCAGATCCTGCATTTTGTGCATTCACAACTACAGCTATAGACAATTTTCTATTACATAACAGGTCAGAATCTATATCAGCATCTACATTGTGGAAGACACTTAAAGTTGTTATCAGGGGAGAAATTATTTCATATACAGTACAAAAGTTTGGACACACCTTCACATTCAATGTGTTTTCTTTATTTTCACAACTATTTACATGATATATTCACACAGAAGACATCAAAGATGTGAATGAACTTAAAGATGGAATTATGAACTTAACAAGTTCATAATTCCACTTATGAACTTGTTGGCCCTTTTGCTTTCACTCTGCGGTCCAGCTCAGCCCAAACCATCTCGATTGGGTTTAGGTCTGGTGACTGTGGAGGCCAGGTCATCTGGCGCAGCACTCCGCCACTCTCCTTCTTGGTCAAATAGCCCTTACACAACCTGGAAGTGTGTTTGGGGTCATTGTCTTGTTGAAAAATAAATGATGGTCCAACTAAATGTAAACTGGATGGATTGGCATGTCGTTGCAGGATGCTGTGGTAGCCATGCTGGTTCATAATGCCTTCAATTTTGAATAAATCCCCAACAGTGTCACCAGCACAGCACCTCCACAC
>JBAJNP010007680.1:0-21982 GCA_036877545.1 Yasuhikotakia modesta | reverse complement strand
TAATGTTCTTGAGTTGCTGTTTGTTTTGTGTTTAGCATGTTCCATGTGTCTTCATGTCCATAACAAACTTAAACTAACTTTGTCATTGCTTTAATATTGCAGTAAAATCACACTGTTTATAGAAAAATGAACTGTACTTTTTCTGACACAAAAGTTAAAAAGCCAATTTTACATGTTATATTTGGCTTTTCACACAGGGAGGAAAAACAAACACACAAAGCTTGTCAGCAACAGAGGTTTTCTCAAAGTGTCAAAACCACACTGTAATAACCAAGCATAGAATATGTCAGGAGACACATTAGAAAGCAAGACTTATTGCGTTTGGCATTCTCAGTTGTCTCTCATCATATTGTGTTTATGTGCCCGAGCAGAAATCTGCCGCTGCTTGGCAAACTCTGGTTATTTGAACAAGCTTAGCACATCCAAAGCCCTTGATGGAAATGCTACAAACATTTCTGATTAGCTTGGCACAGATTCAAACATGTCAGATCTAGAGAATTAGAGTTCTTGACAGCTGTAACTCTCTAGAACAGAATGAGATTCAGATAAAAAGAGACTGTGCTTTTTAGGATCTGGTGTGACTCCATTTACACCTGGTATTGAAATCTGTTTTTAGGAGAAGACCTAATCACAAATGTACAAATGTACAAATGTAGTTAAATGAACTTCATTAAAATGAACTGCTGTTATGAATCACTGCAATTAATCACTGAAATGTTTTATTACATTGTGATTTGACTAATCAAACAGGTAGTGTAAATGCTAATCTGTTCTGATGCACTTATATATTTAGTGTCATGTGTCAATCACAGATCATCTTTTTCTATGTCAAGCGGTGATAGGAAATGCTCCTGAGATGCATGTTACTATTGAACACTTTACCTGTGATCAGTTGATCCCAGATAGATCATAATACCATGTGTAAACTGGACTCAGGAGCAGTCTGTATTGAGTGGATGACTGCTTCAGTTATGTGAAGAATGCACATTTAAAAGGTCTGATCAGAGCATCAGTTACTTTTTTGCCAGAGCCCCTTCCAAAATGTTGGGCTTGTGTATTATTTGAGATGTTGATAATAGGTTATGAATGATGATACAGTGATCAGGATCACATTGGTTTGTCATAACATTCACCTGTGATTAAAAAACACCTATAGTCACGATTCAGAGAATTAGCATTTGTGTCTGTTAGCATAAGCCGTTATCATGCTATCTGCATCTGAGCAATCGTATACCAGTGCATTTTCCGGCTCCAGTGTGGCCAGCGTATTGCTATTTCAATCTTTTATTTGTTTATGGCTCCTGTATTGTTTAGATATTGGGGTTTCCATTGGAAAATTAGCTCCTGTCTAAGCCCACCCATACAGTTGGCGTTCTCAAATCCCACCCGCACCCTCCACCCTACCCCTTATGCCAACCACTCTTTCCATAACTACTGTGCTCCAGTGATGCTGTTGACAAGAGTTAATTTCCCAATCAGATAAATGTCAGCGAGATAATTTTTAACTTGTTACACATCACTGTAGTATATCGTGGCATTTTGGTTATGCCTTATCTCTGTACTGTATGTTTATTTAAAGAGCTCAGACCCTGTGAAACAGGCTATGACTGGTGACCTTAAGTCAACCCCTGTGGTCTCCTGAGG
This sequence comes from Yasuhikotakia modesta, assembly GCA_036877545.1. Classification (NCBI taxonomy): domain Eukaryota; kingdom Metazoa; phylum Chordata; class Actinopteri; order Cypriniformes; family Botiidae; genus Yasuhikotakia; species Yasuhikotakia modesta. Next base: position 20,338 of record JBAJNP010007680.1, on the reverse strand, counting down.
TTGTAACTTACTAGCGTTCTTGGTGCTTGATCTTCATCACAGCCCAAGTGTCTCCTTCATCACCTTGTTCTCCTGTTCCCCTTCATGGCCAGCAAAGGCAGGGTGCCATGATGTAATTCCTGGGAAAGTTTAGGTGGGGAGATATTTAAAGACCTTTGGGTAGAGCTCTTTCCCAGCCCATTGATTCTGTCATTTGCAGACCAGCCTGACTCCGCTGTGTCTGGGACATCCGATAGGGGCGGTGCAGCCCCCTGAAAAACTGGAGCAGCAGGCCGGGTAAGCCCCTCACAAAGCCTCATAGAAAGGGTCTTGAAAGAGGACACCTCAAGAAGGATTATTCACTCTCCCTCCTCTTGCTTCAGTTCTTTTCATCTTGTCCAATACAATCAGAAAATAATGACATAATCACTTTAACACTCAGTGCTGTGCCAGATCGCGTCACCACTAACACTGTCACTCCGGCTGAGGATGTAGATCTGAGGTGACAGATTTAGAGATTGAAATCATCTTTAGATGTTTAGGTGAGATTTGTCAAATCCATGCTATTTATTGCCCTGCCCCCAATATTCACTGTAAGCCATGCTGGAAATGTCTCCATAGAGTCAAATGAAGAACCAAACACCAGGTTTGCTTCTACTGTTTGGTTTTGTTTGCTTTAGTATTTATAACTGAGGAAATCAAAAAGGCATTTGTTAACAAAGAGAATAAACTAAAAGTTTGTTATTGGTTGTGATTATAGTTATTTTTTGAAAAGAAAGATTTGTATTTACATTTATGCATATTTATGTTAATCCAAAGTGAGTGAAAATGCATTCAAGGTATACAATTTTGTCAGCTTGTGTAGGAAGCTGGAATTGAACCTACAACCTTTGTGCTGTTATATCTGATCCAGCCCTGATATTTATTGTACTTTGGCCATTTATTTAATATAGAGGAATTATATCACTATTGTGGTTAAAAAAAACTGTGGTTTTAAAAAAACTTTTTTATTTTTAAACTTTACGTTATTTTTTTTTGGTAACAATAACCTTGTAAAAATCTGCCATTATAAAATTATCTTCCATAGACTAGATATTTAGGTATTTCTGTTCATATGAGATAATAATCTTACAATTATCCTCAGTTTTATCTCTTTCAGAAGTTCAAAACCACAAGAGCACTTTGCTTTCCAGATGAGCACAACATTACGCTACATTGAAACAGGCGTGGATCTGAATCCTTTGGTAGCTGTCCATTTGACCTACCACAGATAATAAGGAAATGAGCACCAACGCAAACTAGCTCAACGTTATAATTTGAAGACAAAGCAGGTGTGATGCCGCAATCAGACTCTTTTCAGCTCTTTTTAGGCTTTTTTATGAGAGGAAGGCAGGATAATTCTTCAGCAGATCTTATAATAGATCCCGTGGCTCCCTCTCTTTTCTCGCATGTCTTCACTAGCCAGGAATGCACACATCACGTTCATGTAAATATCTATAACAATGTTTATACTGCCGCAATGCTGTGAGACAGAAAGAGTCATTAAAACAACACAAGGCCTCATTACTTACAGTAACTTGTATGTTAGTTGGTAAAACTGTGAGGGTTTTTTTCATGCATACATGTTATTTTGATGGGTAAGAATGGGCGAGATCTGCGTAAATTAAATTCAGGCGGCTTTGATGTCACTGTTTAATGACCCTGTGGGCCTAATGGGCGAGTTTCCAATTTTCCCCCCTCGAGTAATAACATGGTGTTTAACTGCCTGTTTCACTGCTCACGTAAGAACGCGATGAAAGGAACTTCACGGTAACTGCCAAACAAATATTCGACATACATGTGAAAGAAAAACTGTATCTGTCGTCCATTTGGAGTGTATTAGTTATCAGACCTTGTCCACAGGGAAGGAATTACAGAGTAATGAGGCCTCAGTAATGAAATATACAGCGCTGCTGGGTCTGTTACCTGTTAAATGATGCCCTTTGAAGCTTTGTGTTGCTTGATATCCAGCCAAATAATAATTTCTCTGTTGTATCTCTGTGTCGAGTTCCAAAGCTGTAATGACTTGGTACCAAAAGAAACCCTAATTGCAGGTAAGAATCTAAGGTGTGGTGTGGACGGGTTCATATAATCAAATCCATAAATCTGTTGACTGACTCATTAAGCTGTGTTTCAGAACCTAACATCACCACACCATGTTCTTTGGCAAGGTGGATGCATAATAAAAAGAAAAAAAACGGGTATATTGATATTTGGTGTACTGTTTGGTGGCTGATTTGTTTGTCATTATGGCTATAGAAGTGAAGCGGTGGGTGACTCAGGAGATGTGGGTGCAAGGTGCACGCAAGCCCCCAGTGGTGATGATGATACGGCAGGGGAGATCTCGCCCCCTAGGCGTGGGATGGGTAGACCATGCATGGATGAATGCACAGACAGCGGTGATATGCAATCTAGAAACAACAATCACTTTGGGAAAGCCCTCAGTCACGGTGTCTGAGTTTTACAGGGTCAACATCGTTGTTGGTGCTTGAACAACATCGCTGACAGCCAATCAGAGTTTAGGGTTTAGTTTAATGTTAGGGTTAAGTTGGGTGAGGGGCACAGGAGTGTTGTTGCAGGACCAACAAGAGTTGATGTTGATCCAGGAACATGCCTTAGTGAAATGTCAACATGTCTCAATGTATACTTTAACCACCTGCTTACTGTCTCGCAGCTTTTTAAAGGGGTTGGTAAAGCAGGCTGGTGAATTTTGTGTTATATTATAAATAGATATTCTGTGTTTCAGCATTCACAGTAGCGCCCTTGATGAAAACATCATTAATCAGAGTATTTTGTTGTATTTAGCATTTCTGCAAGACGTCAACAAACTGGGGGTAATGACTCTCATAGCTCAAATTTACATATAAAATATCTAATGTTTCAAATGTTCTATTTCTACATGCATAAAGGCCTGTCAACACCTGATAAATGAGATAAAAATGTATTTTAAGGTCCACAAACAAAAGCAACCCTCTTTATGTCACTAAATCTTTTGTCTTTGTTACAGACCAACAGCCCCTATTTTTAAACCCTGGACTGCATGCTTGAGTTAATGTGAGATAAAAGGTTTTGTACCATTTCATATATTCAAACTGTGTAATAAAATGGATGTAGATCAGATGCGGTTACAAGGTTCTCCACAATCAAACACTGCTGCATAATTGTTGATTGTGGCCTCAAGGCAGATTTTTATGGCTATGTTTATGTTTGCTGTGGCGCTCAGCCACGAAAAATGTCTCTGACGTTTCTCTCATAAAATAAACAATTTTTCTTATTTTCCCTAAATGTTAAACAAATAGTGAGCTCTAAGGAGTTTTGGAGAAATGCTGTGTTCTTAATTAAGGCAATTATTAGAACACGGGTTATTAATACTGGCCCGACTCTAAAAATAAATCTGCTCATTTTTTAATATGTGTGTGTATATACATATGTATATATGTATGTGTGTGTGTGTGTATGTGTGTATGTGTGTATATATACAGTATGTGTGCAGTATATACATATTGTATAATGGCAATCTTGTTAATGGCAAATCCCTTTTTCACCTTCAAGTGTAGATAAATCTCTCCAAGTAACACATGCTATATTCACTTTTAATAGATTTACCCATTTATGAATATAATGAGGAGCTATGTGTTTTTGTTTACTTACTCAGTTCATCATAATGCTGTAGAGAAGAAGGCCATTTTTCTCAGCTTTTCTATCGTCTCACGAAAGCTTTTTTTTTTTTTACTGTCTCTAATGGAGCATTTGGCAGCTTTGCTTAACAAAGGTCTGCTGTTTTAACAGCCCCAAAACAAACTCATGAGAGAAAAATCCACCCCAGCGCTATGCTGAGATAATAACAGCTTGCCATGATCTGTCATGATCTGAATAACTTCAGCATAAGACTTTTCATACAAGCCATGCTACTGCTGTCAGTTGAATCAACTGTGTACACAGCGCGCTGAAATATCGGAAACTTTATCGCACTGAACTAACCACTGCGCATTCCACATGAGACTAAAGTCTAAATAAAATGTTCTCCTGTTTCCAAAGATTGTTTTAGAGAACCTCAGCAGCACGTTGAAGAATCAGAACACGCTCATTTAGTTCACGATTACGATCTCTGTTTTCTGTTTTTAAAGGAATGATGTGAGTCTGTCAGCGCTGAGGCAGCATGCAGAAATGTCGTTTTTACTGTTTTTTGTGTAGGAGAACATGAGAGAACATGATACAATTAGATTGCATGGAGTATTGATGTTTTCATAAACTTCTACAACATTTCCAAGCAGCAACTTCAGGCAAGTTAATCCTTGCCTTGACAGAATTATGGATCCTCCCTGAGTCCCATCTGATCCGACTCTGATCATTCATGTTAATGGAGGTTCATCATGTATTCTTAAGTGCTTCAGTGAAGGTGTTTGCTTGTCCACTTTGCAAATCTTGTGGAAACTGGTTGTAATTCTCAAAGTGTTGAGGCACTGCATTGCTGTGAAGTTTTAGCTTTGAGAGTTTTAGCTTTGAGAGTTTTAGCTTTAGCTCTGTTAGCTTGAGAACATTTCTGAGGCTTATCCCAGCTAGCAAGGAAATGTTCTCAGAATGTTGGCTAATGTTCTATAAAGGTTTTCTTATGATCAAAAACATTCTTATAGTAATGTTAGTAGAACATTTTTGCATTATATGGTCAGACTGTTGATAGGGTATGTATGAATAAATGTATAAATGAATAAATAAAGGCAATACAACCAGGCAGTGATGTCAATACAATGTCTAACCATTGTCTAACCACAATGTCTAACCATTGTGAACATTGCTAGAACGTTTTGAGCATTTTTGTTATTTAATAGAAATGTTAGGGAAACATTCTTACAACCTAAAGTTGGGGTACTGCTATGTTGATCTGGCACGGAAGCTATTGATTCTTATTCAAACCATGTTTATTGTCTTCCAAAAATATTAAAAAGATGGCTTGAGCATTTGTTCTTTGGGTAATGTAAGAATCCTGCGGCTGTTTTTTGGCATTGCTAACCCACTGTTTCAACGACACGTGTTTATAAAGCATTCCATATAAGACAATGGAAAAGAAACGAATCACCCGTCTTTTCCCAGTGTTTAAGGAAGATCTGAGGAATTGCCTTCTGCTGTAACAGAATCCTTACAAATGTGTCTGTCTTTAGGAGCTGTCTCCAGGCTCCTAATTCACAACAATAACACAGAGACAGCCAGCATGCAAGAGGCTAGTTAAGTTGTTTATTTTGTCTCCTGTCACAAGAAATGGGGGAGAGAATTTTTTTGCACCCAACCAAAAATATGAGCTCCCCTCATTCCAGTATATGTAAGAAAAACAAGAGGTTACTTTGTTGCAGCCTTTTCTTTGCAAAATACAGCGTGTTAGTTTAACAGATAAGTGATCCAGGTCCCGGTGCCAAACCTAAACAAATTCCATTTCAGACAGCTCACCTCCACAACTTCTCGCTATCTCCTCTTCTATCTCAACCGCACTCACTTGAAGTTTAGGGAAGGGCTGAAGGAGATTCAATTCATATTTGCGGTTACTGGATTTTATAAAACGCTCCGTTTTATCTTAAGCAAAACACCATTGGCTGCATTGTTGGTGGTTAGTTGCTCAAAAAGTAATGATTATATTTCATATTCAGTTTGGTCCAATGCTGATATGCACAAACAGTGTGTTCTTTTCTACTGGGTAGAACATTTTCAGAGCATTAGAACCATTTAGTCTCAAATTCTAGATACTGCTAATAGGAAAATAGATAAACTCTACAATCTTTTTAAAAAAAGGGGATGTCATTTGCTTGGCTGTCGATAGTGAATTGATTCCAAGCTGGGGTTTAGAGGGTTCAAACTCCTGCCAAACAGAATGAGTTATATTAAATGTTGCATATTTGATAACCTCTTTCTTGGTTAGCTTGCTACCTCAGAGAAATGAGCTTGAAAGCTCTCAAAGCTTATTGAGTAGAAGAAGCCAACAATTTTTCCACTCTTACCCGCTGTATGTATTTAGACAGTTGCATAAAGCAAGCCACAGTATAATACAACATGTCTCGGGCCTCTCATTTTTAGCTCAACAGCAATGTTTTGCTCATGGAAACTTGTCTAAACTAGATCAATTTAGAAAGGCTGTTTATTTTTCACAGACCCTACTGGGCAAAACTGACGTAGCACCTGAGAAAACTACTAAAAAAAGGAGTAATTAGGCAAAGGCTAAAGTATTCATGAGAAATTTTAACTGTGTTTGGAAATGAGGCAGTAGCTGTATGCCACACAGAGACCTAGTCCTTCAGCATTGAGAAGAGAATAAGAAATAAAAGGGCACAGACAGCAACCTGCTATGATCTCTGGCACCATTTAATAGCATCTTTAGGCAAAATTTTCCTATGAGGGTTTGTAAGCAGAAATTATGACTCATTGGATTTTATGTAGCAGTTAACGCCAACAACAGAACGATCTCTAGCTTAAATATTTGATAGATCGTACAGTTAGTACTGCTTTCAATGACTCATCAAATATAATAATTGCAATAACATACCTTTTTTATTGCCTCTCTGACGTGTGTTAACCGAGCCTAAGATTAAGTGAATGTGTCATTTCCGTATCATCAAAATACCAAAAGCTATGCAGAAATATGCAGTTCCAAAAAACAACGTTTGTGCCAAAGAAATTGATCATACCTGGTTTTGATTGAGCAGGTCAGCGAGAACCAGAGAGTTGACCCTCTTGGATCATGGATGGATTTCGTGAAGAGACCCGTGGGCAACTTTCCCGGAAAATGCCGAAAGCGAAAACGACCACTGGTGCGGAAAATCTTTACAATCACATATTATAAAATGTCATGGACATAACTGACAGAAGCACATAAGAGCATTAGAATGCACAAGACATTTCTTGGCTATATTTTGTGACTGGCATTTAATAAAATAGCTAGCTGGGGATACATGCTAAACAGCCAGGCTAAAGTTTAGATGGCAATAAAACTCAATAAGTACAATTACAGACATACTGCACATCACTAAATGTAGAATAACTGTGAATGTAAATCTTGATAAATGTATAATTTATCCCCACCATGGAATTTATTATGTATTGCATAATACATTCCTTAATGCATTTCAAGTTATGACATGTTGTTCCATAAAGTGAAATATTCTTTTGAGCACTGAGAGAACTTAACTGGAGAACTTGATGATGTTTGAAATTGGTGTAACCATTGTGTTCCTTCTGACTAACAGCCTGGTCCCCCAGGGCCCCCGGGGCCTCCAGGCCCTCAGGGACCCCCAGGATCCCCCGGGGCAGAGGTCACCCAAGAGGTCCTGTTGAGAGAGTTCAAACAAATGATCAAAGGTGAGCATAACAAACATCTAAATTTTCTGAAGGCCTTTTCTGTTTATCATCAAGTGGCTATCATGAAGATTAGTTGGACATTTTTAGATACACAATAATGAAGTGTCTTTAGCTGCATACAGTGATGTGTCTGCTTTTGGTCTACAGAGGCCACAGAGAGGAGAGCTGCGGTGGATAGGTCCAACGAACCCAGTCAGCTGCCCCCAGCGCTCATTACCCTAGAAGGAATGACCTCCTACAGGAGAATTGAGGAGGCCTTCCACTGCAAACTCAGAGGCCCTGTGGTCGTGGACAAGAAAACTCTGGCAGAGCTTCAGAACTTTCAAACAGTAAGTGCTGGTAAAATCACAGAGTTACTGTTCATGGAAACATATCTGCTCTGCTTCATCAAACACTCTCAGGATAATTCATATTTTGAGAGGTGACAGAGGATTACCACCATAAAATACTTCAACTACTTCTGCTTTGGTTTTTATCATGAAGTGTTTATAATATAACATGGTTAGCAGACTGCTGTATTTTCCATTATTTCTATTCCAGAGGTCTTTAAGTGTCAAAATATGTCAAAGGGTAGCCACAATCAACTGCCTAGTTCTTTAGGCAAGGGACGGATGAGGAAGTTGGCCATTTTATGGACTGTCTGACAAAATCCTTCTAGTACCCTAAAACGTTTCCTCACTAAAAGTTTCCCATAATTCCCTACAATTCCTTATACAATACAAAATGACATTCTATAGGGGTTTTAAAAAGAGTTTTTTAAAAGACAAGCCTGTATAATTAGTTTCTGACATTTCTAGGTTGTGGGAAATTCTGTACATTTTTTATGACTTTGGATTGCAAGGTTGGTTGAAGGTTGGATTGCAAAACGCAAAGATGAAGGCACCTACAGGAAGGACTGAAGATAAATGATGGCAAAGGGTGCCTTATGTTGAGCACAATAGAGTTAAGAGGCCAACCAAGTAGACAGGGTATATATAATTGTAGTGTAGGAAATACACATTAATGCCAATTTGATTTTGAAACACAGTTATTTACAGTAAAAGATACACTTTCAAAAGTGCACGTAATCACCTCTTTGAGGCAGCAAGTTAAGCTTTTGCCAAAGCTTCAGAAATTCCTCTTCAAAATGATTTTAAATTGGCTTGTTTTGTCATGGTTCCATTTGGCCACAAACCGCATAGCTGTGTCTTCATAGTGGCAGTTTTACCAAATACTGAAGGTCGTTTCTTAAAGCTTCCAACCCGTGTACTTTACAAATGAATTTAGAGCCAGCTGTCATAGTAACCGCCTGATTGGCTCTTCTTGTTTAGACATAGCAATGAGATGCTGGATTGGTCAATCATTTACTCAGCCAATCAACTTCAGCTTCAGCCCGCCTCCTTCGAAACGAAATATCCAATGCAATATGGCACACTGCTTTCTTAGTGGCATACAAAAGGTACTCTGTCTGGGGTTCTGGACTAGTGAGTAGTGTGTGTAAAAATAGACACTATTTAAAACAGCTCACTGTTATATGGAAGAGCTATGGCCTGTGGCATTCTAATTAAGTGATTATATGTCAACGACTGACGTTCACTGAAAATCCATGTTATTTGTGTTGTATGAGTGTCCTCTATGACAGACATGGAAAAATAGCAATTGATTAATGTAGACAATTAAGATTTCCAATGCCAAGCAGTGAGTATTTAAATTACTTGAATATATTCAGCCAGCTGGGAATGTATCCTAAATCATCTTGAATCCTACTTTTCCATATTAGAGAAATTATGATCATATATTCTTACAAACCTGTCAAACGGGTAAAATAACGGGTTTGCATGTCAACATGAAGTTCATCCAATTTAGAAGCGAGTCAAAAGGAATCAAATTCTTCTTCCGTATCTGTTTTGATCTGACATGTTTAAGAAAGGCACTCATTGTACGTGTTCAAAGCTGACAACACAAAAATGGCATAACTGAAAGAGTGTTTAGCACGCTAATCGGGGCGCTCATTATAAAAGCGTCTGAGTCTGGAACTCTTGGTGGGTTCTGGAGGCGTAATGCTGAATAATGTGGTCTGGCGTGGCTGCATGGCTGCAGTTATGATCAAAAACAGAATCGGAGGATTCTTGGCAGCTGTCTACATATTTCTAGCCATTTAATGGTTATGTGCTCCCAAACTGAGCCCTATAACTGACTTATTTTCTAACGCTGTATGCGGGACCCTTCGATTGTAAGTGGGTTTATTCAAATTCAGCTAAAAACTGATTCTTGAGTCACTCGTGTTTGAAATTCCAGGCTGAAATTTATAAGTTTGTGTATCATTTCTCTCAACTCTCAAATACCATTTCAAACATTTTTCTTTTCATATAAAATAACTGCTATTTTTGACCAACAGCTTCTGCTTTATATGGTTCTGAGTAGGAACCTGTTATAAGATTGCAGTGTTTGTTGTAAGCCCTCTATAATTCTCACCTGTTTCATATCTTCAGCCTCCTGCCAAAGGTGCCTTCCTCAGGGGGACGGGGATGGATCAGTCCACTGGCCGCTTTACAGCTCCTGTAACTGGAATTTATCAATTCTCCGCCAACGTTCATATTGGTAAGAAAGGGTGGAAAGATTCACCATTCATGATTCTTTATTTGATAATCAGAATCTTTTGTTTTTAGTGTTTTCAGTGTGACAGAAAGAACATTGTGGGTGAGATTTTTATTATTAACAGTTAGGCATAATACAAATAAGTTTTGCATAGCATACAAAAAAGAATTTGTTTTTAACAACATGTTTTATTGGTTGGAGTCAGTTTATTGTAGGAGAAATAGATGTTGGAAAATGTTGATATACAGTACAGTGAGAATACAGAGCAGTAAAATAATGTGGATAGCATATGTCATAGCTCAAAATCATTTCAAAATCATCATTTGTCACATTTTCAATTTTTCTTCTGAAACTCTGGAGGAGAGACATGAGATTACAGAATCTCCTCGTGAGAAGAGACATCTTAGAACCAGAGGACTCAAGCCTCCGTTTGCTCTTTATTTCATCAAAGAGAAAGAATTATGATATTAAAATAAATCAGTGATTTATTTTTTTCCTGTGGAGGACATAAACACAAATGCAAAAACAAACAAATTCCACAACAGCTGCTTCATCACTGGATGGCACCATGCAATGGTTGTTATAGACTTGGCACGTTCTCAACACATGGATTGCATTCCCGTAACTCGCATTCCAACCATGATGCATTTGTTTTCTGCAACCGAGGGTGTCTTGCACAATATATTGCAACTGAACAAAACCATGGTGCCATGACTGGGAGTGGATGAGTGTATTGTTGATGCTCTGGAGCGGGGGAATAAGGTTGGGTGATGGCTATCCTGTTGACTCCATCTCTTAGACTTCATCTTCAATGCTGATGTTCAGCAACACTCACATAAGCCCCGGGGACCCTGAACGCAAAACTATCTTAAGCTGTGGCGCCACCATGCAGCTCAGGGAACAGAATTGGCTCTTTGCAGTAGACTGTGGCAGAAAATCAACATCCCCAAACAAATTCACAAATCCACTGCAGACTCACAGAAGAGGCGCGGCTGGAGGTCAAACATGACTGGCTCTGGTGCCCCAGATACAAAACTCTGTCAAACACTTCAAAACAGACTTTAGTCATATAACAACACAAGTTTTCTCAGCCCTTTTTGTCAAATAAAAGGGGGGCTGTATTGTTTCTGTGTTGCTATTTGCGTGTAGTTGTTTGAGGCTTCTATTGAACTTGAGTGGTAGACATTTCTGAAACCTCTGTCTTAACAATCGTGTTTTTTGCAGACCACACTGAGGTGAAGAAAAGCAAGACTCAGCTGAGAGCCAGAGACAACGTGAGAGTCTTGATCTGCATCGAATCACTCTGCCACAGATACACGTACGTTTCCTTCCTCTCGCAGTTTACAGAAGCAGTTGAACTTTGTTGTTCCAAACCTGTGGTATTTTCTTCCATCGAACATGAAATGGAGCAATTTTGATAAATGCACGGGTTGCTGTTTTCTAGCGTTCCCTGAGGCTTCTTTGGTGTGAGAATTAGCAATGATTTTTTACCAATACAGGCAAAAAAATAAATTACTTAAATTAATATCTAATAAATTAATTTAATGCAAGACAAATCATGAGAATAGATAAACCCAATCAACAGGTGTTATCATTTTTTTTAAATTAAATTATAAAGTAACACAAGTTAGCTCTTGAATCAGTCAAAGCTAATATAGTTCTGTCATATGATACAATTACTGCATGTTTTTGTCAAAGAGTTTGATCGGCCAATCAGAACAGTTTTGATGAATTCAGGTCTTTCTGCCAGTCAGTGGTGTTAGCAAAACTATCCAAAAGAAGAGCTGACACCAGCAGTTTTGCTAGGAAAGTTATTGTGATTATATTACGTATAATTTGCCCCCAAGTCATCTATTTATTAGAGACAAACACTAGAGTTTGGACTTGGTGTCCACAGACCACATCCACATAAATTCATGACTCCAATATAAATTCATGACTCAGACTCAAAGGAATACATCGCTTCGGATGAAAATGAGTATTTTTCTTGCGCTCCTTTATAAATTCAGAGCATGTGGTTTTTATTTCAGTGGCTTAGGCGTGTGAGTGCATGTCATAAAAATCCTCTTTCACAAATCAAACAAAAATGATTTTACTTAAAAGAGAAAAATACTGTTAAAAGTTAAGGAGGCGGAGGAGAGAAAATAAAGGTTGAAATTCTGAATTAACAATTATTCTCTTTCAGCATTGATTGTAAGTGTGTCAAAGATGCCATATTTAATACTTTGTGTGTAACGTGTGACTATAAAGCATGTTGTCTGTTCTAACTTGTGTGGAACCAGCAAGGCATTTCCTGTGTTAAAGTACAGCAGGCCTTTAAAAACTGTCCTCTCACCTTTCGTCTGGCCCTTGTCACCGTGGTAACCTTTACTGCCCCACCTTTGACTCGTAGGGTCCCTGTTGGTTTTAGCAATAATAGTGAAGGGCAATTCTTCAGTTTTTAAAAAAACATGCTGTGCGTCTTGATTTCGGTTAGAAAATTTGTGGACTCATTCTTCACTTTTTGGAGGACTCAAAATTAATTGGTTCAGCAGTGTTCAGAATGGTTTAACAGACATATAATTCAAACAAAATATGTAATGGAGCTAAAATTTGAAATGGGGATGCATTGATCTCTGAAACCTCAAATTAATCATTTTCCACACATATTTTTTGTACCTTTTTTGCAGATCGTTGGAAATGATTGTTGGTCTTGAGAGTAACAGCAAGATATTTACCGTGTACGTTCACGGACTGCTTGAACTTCAGGTAAGGTTTACAGACCATGACCCACATAGAACATGGTCCAACATCCATTCAGTCTAATAATCACAGCTTTACCATTTACAGCATTTTATACTCTTATAAAAATATAATGTTTTTACTACTGTGCTATTTTATGTGTTATTTCTGGCACTGAACTCACTGAACCAAAATCAATTGACCCAGCTGTTAATGTTTTTAAATGCTTAGTTAGTAAGGAGTGAATTGCAATGTACACTTTTTTTTAAAAAAAAGGTTCCTTTTAATGTCATAGATGAACCATTTTTGGCTGTATGGTTTAACATAGAACCTTTCTGTTTCAGGGTAGTAGAAAAAGGTTCTTTAGTATATGAAAAGCTAGGAAACAAATTGTTCTTTTGTTAAAATCTTGACTGAAATGGTTCTTCTATGGCATAACTTTAAAGAACTTAATTTTTAATTAAAGTGTAGGTCTTTGATGCGAGTGCCATGCTGCAATTTTAAAGTAATGTGATGTTTTCTTTTTGGTAGGCTGGCCAGTACACCTCCATATTTGTGGATAATGCAGCTGGAGCATCGATCACAATACAGAATGGTTCTGATTTCATGGGGATGCTGTTGGGGGTATAGCCCTGTTTCATAGCCAGGCTGTATCTGGCGAACCACATAAGACTATATAGCTGCTCTTTGGACTGTCTCACCATTTCTCCTCATAAGACATATTTGACTGTCACCATGAAAGCTGTTCTAACTTTATGGATGAGTCATGGACATATTGGAACCCACAAAGCTACTAGAAACAAAGACAGCTGGACACAACACTGCAAGACTTTACAGAGGACAGTGGATTCATCTGCCTTGTGCTATATACAGTGATCTGCTTCTTATATATAGTAAGAGGATGGTACTGGCCAGACCCTATTTTGTGATATAGATCTATATATATATACACGTATATGGATGTATACGATTTTTGTACCTTGACATTAATGCATCTTCCTCCTATTTGATAGTGTTTATATACACAATTTGTTTTATATATGGTGAGAGGTTTCATAGAGTATGATACAAAAGCTAATCTATGGGTTTATCTATGGGCTAATATCTTTAGGAGGTTTAACGCAAAATGCACACATTCTGTTGTGCATACGTGACTATTGTGTTTTTTTCAATATCATAAACTAGATTAAGTTTTATTTACTGCACAGATCCAAAACGCATGTTTTAGAGGTGGGCTATTGATAAACAACAGATTTTCCATTAGGCTTGGCCAAAAGACAGAGAAAAAACAAAGCTCTGATGATCAGTCTATTTTTATGTCCAGTGGATAAATGTCCCAGACTTTTATTGTTGACCCAAAAGTGTGTGTGTTTGGAAAGCAACTACCACGATCGATTAGACGAGTCCTGCTGAGTTCTCATCTTGTGTACTGCAACGCTAAATACGTCATCTGTTTTTCAAATTGTTTGTTTGAAAGCTAGATTCTTCAACTTTCTCTCTTTTTCCATCTCTATTCATCTTTGTCGATTATCTTCAGTAAATACAGAAAGTTAAGATGCACATATATCAGCATATGTACAATTTGACATATAGATTATTTATGTTTAAATGTATCTGCCGATTACAATAGATGTTATTTTTTAATTGGCTTCTAAGCTTCCAATAGATCTCAATATAAGTGAAAGTAATATAAACTAAGCAGACCGGTTTGAACATACTTGCTTTTCAATATCTTGTATTGTGGTGTAATGGAAATTAAACTATATTCAATAAATATAAAGTATATCTAGTCACCTGGGGATACTTGCGGTTGACTTTAAATGACTTAAATGAGTTTTGCGATGTTTCTCCGCTTAGGTCTCGACTGGACCCAATTCCAGTTCTTTTATAATGTCACATACGCAGCACTTGCGCTGTAGCTAATGGAAAATATTCCTTGCAGTTGTGTGGAAAAGGCCTCTTTGCTTCATTTGCATTGTAAATAATCCAGGATACCTCAAATACTTTGGCATGTCTGACAAACTGATGGTGGCATGCCACCTGGGCACATTGAAGAGCAATTTCTGAAATTCTATCATTTAAGTGTGATTTCACTATGTCATCAAGTGTCATTTACAATGCCACATAGAAAAACAAATTACTCACAGACAGAGATGCACAGAGGCACCATGTTTCTTCTGCAAAGACCTGTTCCAAAGACCTGTTCCCAAACCACTGTGCTTTCCTGAATCAATAGAATAGATTTTTTGTTTTCATAGCAACTTTCAGTGATTTATTAATTTCACGCTATAAACCATAATTCAGTTTATAATGTTATGTTTGCATTTCGGTATTGTGTTGGACAGGTTCTGCTTATTTTACAAGACACAACATCTATCAAGACCCATAATGCCAGCTTTTGTTTTGGGCCGATGCCACAGTTTCAGTAATACAAAGCTCAGTGGTTCTGTTGTCAAGCGGCTGTAAAACCATCAGCTATAAAGCCCGTTTCACACTGCATGCGTGAGCGGCACGTATTTATGGTAGCCCTTTCCACACATTTACATTTACATGTTAACATTCCCATTGTCCACTGAGTAGCGAAGACCAGAGTCAAAAATCATATGCTGTGACGGTATGTACTGAATTAGATTAGATACTACTTAAGTGTTAAAACAGTATGTATACTAACAACAGTATGCGTTGACACAAAATATTTTTACTATATCAGCCACTTTTTTTATTGTCATGTGACCTTTTATGTTTGCTAAATTATGATGTAAGATACTAACAACAATTGTAAAAATAATTTACTAACGTGCTGGTAAACAAGTACAATTTAACCACAAAGATTTTTTTGTATCTATACTCCCTGAAAAGACCAACTTGGCACACAGTTTTGTTTCTGTGAAGCTGCAATTCCTAACTTTTTTAAATAAAAATGACCAAAAATTGGGTACATGACATATCAGTGTTCTACACAATCTCCTTACCTTTGTTCAATTCTCAACAGTAATTTTATAATAATGTATAATTTGAGCTGTCGTATCTAATTTCGCAGATCTGCCTTTTTATATCACACGTATGTAACTGTAGATTTGTTGCTTTTTCTTTAGAAACAATTGTTTAGAAACTCACTGTCCTCTATTAAAATAATCTCCTCAAGTACTCAGCAATTTTGCGTTTCACAACACAGATTGAGGTAGAAAACCAGAAATTATGGATTGCATCTTTAATGTTTCAGAATTCAGTGGCTCCTCTGCTTTCATTGCCTTATGGGATACAAAAAATACTTAGTCCCAGCAGAAGCATGTAGACCATCTGGCTATTTCTCACATGCCGGTTTTTGCATACTGGACATATGTTTCAAATATTATTTCGCATACTGATTTTTGAACACTGTATAGTATGGAAGCAGGTGATTTCAGATGCAGGGGTCATCATTTAAATACAATTTTATGATGCAAATCTGCAGTTGAAGTTACAAAAAACTGCACCTCTTACACACTTCATATGCAAATGTACTGTATTAGCTTCCCAAAGCGTTTTAGTAACTTGATTATTAATAACTATGGCCAAGAGAAAAAAAACGTGAAAGTGACTCAACCAATTTTTTGGGGCCTGTAAGAGTTTTACGACATCTTGACTAAATTAAGCCCTTATTATGTGAAACATTTACACATAAAAGACTCCAAACACTTGTGACAATTTTGCACCACTTTTCGCCTCGCACTTAAGATAATAATTGAAACGTGAGTGTTAGTTACACAGCATCTGCAGGTAATCTCTTTCAGCTGTTAACAGTGTCAGCATGTTCCAAACAGTAGCCCTGGTACATCTAAACCTTTAATTTAATACAGGTACTGCACAGAAATACACAGTTTTGCTGTCTTATATTTATTAATAGGCTTTGAAGGGTGGATGACGAGAATTAGTTAAAAAATAAAAGAAACTGTGATATTTCTAATATAAAAAATACCTCTAATATCATAGAATTATCTAGTTTAATGCATGTATAGACTGCAGGGAGCTGTTTGGTATATTTCAACAAGGCTGTACTGTTGCCTGTAAAATGCTCTTGAAAACCCACATCATATTTGTGAAAATTGCAGATCTGTTTATTATTTTTCTTTGTTTATTTCATTTTCTTAAACAAGGCAGTTCAATGTGTGAAAAACAGTTAGGTTTAAGGCAAGATTTTGAGACAGGACTTTTTTTAGTAAAATGTTTGAAAACACAGACAGCTAAACTCCTTCATAATTGTGTTGCAGATTTATTCTGCGGTTATTGGAACATGTGGTTTCAAAACTAACTATGCTTTGCCTGGCATAAGAACTCTTGGCCTAAGGGCTGCACGGCCATTTTCTTAGAATAACATTAATTGGAGCACTGAAACGTGGTTAAAGACACTAAATATTCCAGTGTACTTTTTAGACGACAGATAGTCATCTCATCAGATCTCTTTTTATTATTAAATAAACTTCAGAAATTGACTGAACGGTTCAACAGCACTGTTTACAGCGAATGCAAACTTAATAATGATAGACATGGAATTGTGTACACAAAAAAGGTTTATTTCAGGTTTAATTTAACATATTTATGAAATTCATATGCTGCATCACTGGCCAACAGGATTTGTCAGTTGTTCTGTTATTTAAATCTTTCTTTTTAAACAATCACATTTTGATAATTTTACGCTTGGCAGGTGATCTTGTTTTTTTATTTAGTTCTGTAAATCCAACTCAATGTTTAATAAAATGTAACGTAATATATGTATAACAAGTTGATTTACCACATATAAATGGTACAGAGCATACAGAATGCTTACCATTACTTAAAGAACTGTTATTGCAACAAAAATTTTAGGTTGAAAAAACATTTCTCTAACGTTTGTAACGTTAGGTAATAAAAATGTTAAAAACATTTTGATTGTTCTAGGAGCATTCAAAACATCCATCTTTTTAGACATTATATTAACATTACTGTTTGGTTATACAAGCATTATTCAAACTTTCAGTTTCACTAACAATAAAAAAATAACATTTTTGGTAAATATGATGTTAATGTTAACAAGAGTTTTTGATAACTCTGAGAGAACTTCCAGAAAACATTAGCCAACATTCTAAGAACGTTAGCTGTGATGTCTTTCGGTGATGTCTTTTGCTATTATTATTATTGTGAAGGATTTATTCTCAGATAGCAGAACTTAGCATAATGCAAAGAGCGTCACCTTTTTTGCAATTATGTTGTTGTTTTATAAATATGTTCAATGACAGCTACGTGAGCATGCCGCAACTCATGCGCCTTCCCGGTGCTGCCAGGGCGGTTGCGAAACTGCCTCGCACCACAAACTCTCTGACAGGAATTTCCCATTGCCCCATTATCAGCATCAGACAAGCTGAGTGATCCCAATTACCTCTTGCCCAAATGCTAAGAGCAATTTTTTTTGCAGAGAGGAGAGTGAACGTTTATGAATGGTTCCATTGTGAATGTGCGAGTTTCCTTGTTCGCTCAGCACTGTATAAACAATCATAGCATATGGCTGTTGCCTATGGGTTTAACAGAGTTAAAGTTAATGAATAGATTCCTCATTCTCAACAACTGGACAGGTAAAAAGATAACAGCTTGGACTCAGCGGGGATTAACTGCCTAAGATAAACTGACTCATAGCCCGGCTGGCTCTTCATGAATCTGTGCTTTCATTGTTGTACAGTAAAATAATGAAAAATATTTCTCTGTAAGATATGGAGGAAAAATCCATTCAAATATTCTTGTAATATTTACATTATGTTTTTAAAGATTTCTTTGTAATGTACAGTATTTATGTGGTCAGGGCTAGTTGCACTGTTTAGTATTTGTAGTGGGTAATCCCAATATACAAAGCATATTGTTACAGTATGTGAGGTAAATTGTTACCGTGGGAACCTGCTGTACACTGTCATCAATTGTGGCTTAACCAACAGCTGTAGGTTAACAAATGCATTTTGTTTGGATTATAAAAACCATCAGGTCTTTGAAAGAAACAGAACCATTCTTAGACAAACAAAGAATTGATGCATTTGGACATTTATAATCTGTTGACAACTTTCCCATGTGACAACAACCACCACCCCCCCCACACACACACATTTTACCGCATACATACACTACATACACAGTAGCCTATTTATGAGATGTGATGACCCCATGACCAAACCCTATTTCTGAAATGAGACACAAAAAATAGAGCCCTGGACGTTATACAAAACCATCGCAGCAGACTGCTTTTGGAATGACTTGTGGTTCTCTACTATTGCTCCAAATTTCCTATTTGTCAGCATTTCCAAACAAGGCCACCTGTAGAGAGCTGAGCAGACAGAGAGACTCTCTCCCTGGGCGACGCTGAGTCCCTGTATATTATGTTTTGTGCATGCTTAGAATTTTTTCATGGCAACCCAAGTTACTCTAAACAGCCCTGTGCAGCCCCAGCCCCACTGATACCAGTCACCACAAACAAAACGGTTGCTATAGCAGCAGCTCAGCCCGTCTCTTTCCGCTCTGTTGGATGAAAAATTGGACGAGGACGAAGCAAAACATCTAAAACCTCAAACATTTTAATGTATTTTTTACATTTTCAATAGCACACGCACTACCCCAGCTAACAATTTTTAAGCTGCAGGAACATTTTCATAATGTTACCATTAAGTAACACAAATGTTAAAAATATTGTTTTAAATATTCTAGGAATGTTTAAAGTGTGTAGTTTTTTAGATGTTTTATTTGTTATAGCTTTGCTCTAAGAAATTAAAACATTTTTCAAAGAATTTTTACATATCACTAGTCAACATTCTTAGAACGTTCCCTGTTGGCTGGGACTAAAAAAGTTTGTCAATGTTAATGTTAGCATTATTATTGTTATTATTTACAAAAAATCCAACTCTGATTCTGATTGGATGATATAATTACAAAGCCATTATGCTGATAAATGCACATCTGTGAGTGCACATTCAGATGAATGCACAAAATGCTTTGTTGTATATTTAAATATGATAAATATATATATATAAAAATGAAAACATCCTTGTTTATTATTATATTGATGGTCATGTTTTATACAAGAAAGAAGTCACTGGTGTCATTATAGCAATTTTACCATAGATAACACGTGGTAAAATCGCTGTAATGCATGGCCTCATGTCTTTTTCTTCCCTCGCTGCCTGTCTCTATGTCCCACCTGGCAACATTGTTTTGTTTTTTCTTCTCTTTAATTCTACTCTCTTTTTTAGTCCACTTGTATTTCTGGTGTTCTGGATTATAAATAAGACTGACGTGTCTCTCCAAGCTTATGTTTCAATGTGCAGCACTGTAAAGCTTGGAATGAGCAAAATACACAGACAGTGAGCAACGATTGAGTTTCCTATAAATTGTGAGTGGGAGCTATTGCTCAGACAAGGAGACTCCGGTAAGACACAGAAGATCTTGCCAGGAATGAGAACGATGCTCCTGTCTCACTGTGTTCCTCTGTCTATGTGTGTGAGAGAACAAGAGTGTGTAAGAGTGTGTGAATTTATTCAGTATATTATAAAGATCAAAATATGAAAATTAGGGTTGATTCAAAGCAACAACTTTTAATTAAGTACCATTCAGTTACAGTGGCCATTTTTAAATAATGTGCAGTATTATGTACATTTGTTATCTCTTAAAACAAAGTGTGCGATATTAG
>JBAJNP010007679.1:0-21982 GCA_036877545.1 Yasuhikotakia modesta | reverse complement strand
TATAATACTGATCAGAAGTAGCAAGTTGATATAATGAGTTCATACTATTGATTTAAGACCACTGGCTATTTTTAAATGTCCCACCAAACACAGAACCCTTTTACTGGTCACTCACGGTCGTTCCTTTCCTCCTGTGACAATGAGCCCGTCACGTAATGTGGTGTACATGGTGAACACAGGTCCAGTGTGAGCCTTAGCCACGATTCTCACTAGAATGTGTTCCTTCCACACACACACATCTCCACTAATGGTACCTGTAAATGTCAAGTTATTCTGAAAAGAAAACAAACCTGCACTAATCTAGTGACCTCTACGAGAAACAACAGCACACATATGGCAAAGCACAACATTTATATGCTTTCATTAATACTTGTACTGACCATTAAAACTATTACGAAAGCTCTTTAAAAGACTGTGTATGCACAAGCAAGTGTGGAATATTTGCCATTATAATAAAGAACATTAACTCTTATCCTCTGACCCCTGACACAAAAGCACACAAACAAATGCACAAATATACAAATGTACACATATGCTTGCATGTATACGTACATATCTACTCATATCTACAGGCATTCCTACAATTTACTTAAAGGAATAGTTCACCCAAAAATGGTCTGCCATCATTTACTCAAATGTAACAATCATATTGTTTTAAACCCATAATACTGTCTGTCTTTATAGAGCACAAAGAAGTGATTTTGCAGCACTGAAATCTCATTTACATTTATATACATTTATATATGGCATATCAACACACACCGCAGAAGGTTGTTTGTCTTTGGCATCAAAAAACTAATAACTTCAGATTCTTATATTTTTTGTCTGTTTCTCACTGAAAGCTTTTATACGACTTGAGAAAACTTGGAATATAGTGCATTTACTTTTTGACTTGATAGCCCCAGTTTAATTGTATGGAAAGAGTCACTAGGACATTGTAGCTAAAAAGTTTTAAAAATAAGGGTATGCAAATAAAACGAGGGTGAGTTAATGACAGACTTTTAATTTCTGAGTAAATTACTCCTTTAATTTTTTCCTCTCTAACAATCAATTAATTTAGAATTAGATTTAATGAGAAACAGAAGCATACTTACGGCTCCGAATGCTACTGAGAGCATAGTTTGCATTCGGGCATCCTCAATGGAGCTGAGCACTCCTTTCTTACTGAGCAGAGCTCTGCCCGCCAACGTCCAGAAACGCACATGTTTTATTCCCACTGACACAAACTGAGTATCCGAATCAGGTCGAAACTCAGCAACAAAGATTCTCTGGGTATGACCGGTTCGACTTGCTACTTTGGCACCTTTGTAAAGAATTAGGTTGCAGACATAAAAAAAAATCACACAAATAAAGGCAGAGTGAATACTGAGGGGGGTTGGGATTTACCTTCCTGCCACTTCCAGATAGTGAGAGTATGCTGCGGGTCCAGACCCACGGACAGCAGCAGTTTGCCGGTGGCACTGAAGCTTACAGAACAAACACCACGGGAATGATGGCAGCGAAGCACGGAAAGCGTGTGTTTGGTCATGGCTTCCCACACGTGAATAGATGGAGATGTGGCTGCAAATGTACAGATACTCTAGTTTGCACTTCTGTTCATATTTGTAATGCAAAAATGCCTAAAGGCACATATGAGGCGTGTGTATGCTAATAATGCTAGTTGGAGACAGCTGGGGGGACATAATCTGTAACTTTTGCCTTTCTATCATTATCTCGGTTTTGTTATGGATGACAATTGTAACTTTTTCAGCAACTGCTATAAGAACTAAGAAGCTACTAAAATTCTCTAGCATTCCCAGAATCTACACACACATTATAGTAGACAGGTAGACAGATAGTAAAACTAACATTTACCATAAAATTGGACCCGGAAGCTTATTAAACAATAAATTATTATTATAAACTTACTGTGGTGTATCTGAGTACAGAGGCAGTTTTGAAAAGACTCTGATCTGATTTCCTTAGGCTTAATATCTGTTTTTTGGTCATTTTTAACCAAAAAGTACAATATCCAGCTTTCAAAGTAAAGTGTGTAATTTACTTGATATAAAAATTGTTCATTATATCATAGTTTAAAGTACAGATCTCAATTTATGGCTCCAGGAATGGCATAAGTTTGTGGTAGGGCCACCTTTTTGATCAAACAATGCAAGACAATGGCAAAGCAAATGAAGTTATATTTTTGCAACTCTGTTCTGGTGACGCTAATGAATTTACACACTTTACCTTGAAAGATATCTCCATAAAAACCTGTCTGTTGCTAAGAACTGTATAAGGTCTCTTACCTGACATATCTCCAGCATCACCTGGATGAACAACAACAGCAGTTAAACATAACAAAAAACAGTCCCATTAAATGTTCACATTTAAATCCACTAATTCAAGGTTTATTTTTACAAACAAAAGTGACGTCACTTCATGCCTATGCAGTTTCTCAAGTTTTTCTTAGTAAAGATTAGATGTGGTAACTAAAATACAGGCATTTCAGGGCAAAATGAAGTAGTCAAAGTGAGAAGAGAGGGTGGATGTTTTTCAAACATACCTACTTGGCCAGTTGCCACAACGTTGGGGAATTTTGGGTGTTGATTTATGGTTAGGCATAGAATATCATCGCTGTGTTCTAAATAGAAACTCTGACACGCTGAGGATAAACAACCAGAAATAAACAATGAGAATGCTAAACAACATTTTATTCATGTCTTCCTGAAATATATCAATGAAATCTAATACCTAATTCTTGCTGACTTCTTACGCCCACTCTGGCATGTTAATGCATCAAACATTGCATTACTAATGATAGGTATCTTTGTGTTCCCCCCCACCTGTTGTTAGGTTCAGGACGACCCCTACTGAGGCAGTGTGGTAGATTATATCCGCCCCCTCATTAAGGTAATGCACATTGTTACGGCAGTCATTTCCTCTGTAACCAAACACCAGTTCAAGCACCAGGTCCTGCAGAGAGAGTCAAAGAGGGGTGTCTGAGGTCGTACCCATGACAACAGGCACAAAAAAACTATGGTGCGATTCAGTCAAGAGAGGTTAAAAAGATTAAGTGAAATTGACATTTTTGGGCAGCTATCACTGCAGTACCTGGGAAGCAACTGTTGATTAGGTGTCTTACTCAAGAGCTATTTAGTCGCTACCTGCCAGCACTGGAATTGCACCAGCAATTGGTTATAACTTCACTTTGACCACAAGAATAGTAACAGCATTTGGTTTTCTCAGCAAAATAGTATAGCATAGCATAGTATATTATATTATGAGACAGGCAGGATAAAGCAGGACAGGATAGTACAGTACAGCACAGTACAGTACATTATACTCACCTCAATGGGTCTCTTTTTCTTGCCCACATTGTTGGTCTGTAGTTTCTCAGGCATTGGTGGGGCCCTGCTTACTGGGGGTCTGCACCCAAACCAGCAAAAATAGTGTTAAACAGTATTTAAAACAGTATTAAGCTCAGATAATGACAGGGTAAAAATGACAGCAAATTTTAACAAAGTTACACCTAAACACATCACCTAATATTAAATAGTGAGTTACTTTTGTTGTTATAATGTACATCACAAATTTTGTAAATCCTTTGTAACTATAAAAAAAGCCCCCAAATACCAGGCAGAATAAAGTGTCTTACCTTGAGCCTCTTAAATGGCAGCATTAATAGAGAAAGAAAGAGAATTAGAATTCTGGTCTCTAAGTGCTCCAGATAAAAAGGGACACTGGGACACAGGAACACAAAATATAACATCGACCAGCACTTAGAATGTTCTCTACAACCATGATCATGTACATCTGATGGCATAAGCGGTCATATGTGTGGAGCTTAAATCTCATTCAACATAATGATTTCTTTGAAATTTTATTGTCTTGAGAAAAAATGTAAAGGGGACAAAAGCACAAGCAAAGCTCCCAGAAGCAATAAAAGCACTATTACTTTTTAAATAATTACAGCAAAGTAATACAGCAATGACAAAATGTCAGCCAGCAAAACACTTCCTATAATGATGCATTATTACCTGCATTAAATTACCCGCATTAAAAGCATCCCATGCTAAAAATAAGGGCAAGGATTTTATGACAGACGGCTTTATGAATGATGGCTGTCGGCGTGCAGCATAGCATGACAGTTCCACAGAGCACCAGAGAAGGCGTGTTTTTTTTTTCAGAACAAGTGACACCTTTTGATCTTCTTACCTGACTACGCCCTGCCTTCACATGGAGAGAGGAATGCAGTGCAGAAAGGAGTGAAGGAAATTGTAACAAACAGACATGAGGGTGGCATTGCCACTCAAAGCCTCAAAAAATTCTGTGGCTTCCAGAAATGTTGGCAGTTAATTAGAGACATGCGTGTTGAATGTATATTTTCAGTTAACAAAATCAGTAATGTTTAGTGATGTATTTCAGCAGAAGCTGAATATAAATAGTTTGGCTTTAGAGTGTGCCAAAAACATGTTTTAAAATATATATATTTTTATTATAAAGAATGAATTTGACATGCAAGAACCCAAAAGTAATTCAACGTGGGTGGATATCCAGAAGTACACAATGTTTAATCACTCACAAAATTACCGCATTTATAACTGCATCTTTAACATGGTTAAAATTTTGAAATTTATTTATTTTGCCATTTTGTGCTCTGCTGAGATCATTTGAATTCATGTTTTGAGTACTGTTCATGTGTTCATGAATACTGTCAATCATTGCATGTCTTGTTCTCTCAGCTTTGGATAAAAATCTACATTTTTGTTTTTAAGCATGTGAAAGGATTGATTTTAACAATCAAGATTCTAGTGTAAATCCATTTATACAGCATAAAAAGTGTTAATACACCTTGGTGGCATTTCAAATTAGAATATTATTGGGTCACAGTCATGTTTGGAATGGTTATTGGTATTATTGTCAATTTTACCTCAGTGAAAAGCATTTATTTAAAAGCCATTTAAGTAATTATTTACACAAAGTTTTATTATGAGATTAGGGTCAATCTGTTCACTGTATCAAATATAAGCAAAGTGTCTGTACAGTAAAGTGGTGTTGAGAAGGAGTGTATGCCTAAATGCTTTATGTCTAAAGGCTTTATAGTTTCCAAGACATTCATCTTAAAATAAGGTTTCATTTGTTAACATTATTTAACAACCTTAGTGAACCTAAACTAACACCTCATTAATTAATGTTTATATTAATAATTATACATTTTCAAAAATAATGCTCTCACAATAACTCTCACAATGTACTGTTATTGCACATTAACAAAAATAAATAATGTTAACAAACTAATGTTAACAAATGGAACCTTATTGTAAAGTGTTACCATAATATAAATTTATAGAATGAAACAAATAGAATTTGAAGGCATAAGAAACTCAACGGATCTTTCCATAACAGTCAATATTAACTGTACATGGTGTTGCTGTGAACATTATTTATATATTAGGTGCCACTTATGTTACCTTTCATCTACTGATGGCTCCTTCTGTTGCAAGTGGGGCTTGACCCCCGTCATGGGTCGACAGCTTGTGGATAAGGCCTTGATTACATAGATGATCTCATTCTCTCGAGTTACATCACTGTCATACCCTACAAAGACAGAGCAGATCAATATAAAGATTAAAGACAGAGTGGAGTAACACTTGATTTTCAAACCTTGAGAAGCTGCCTTTAAATTGATGATAGCTACCCTCTTTAATACTAGATGACAGAAGATTTAATGCTGCTTAACTAAAGCAGAACTAATACTGCTTAGACAGAAGCAGCAATTGTGCTCATAAGCTGAATAATAACTTTATAGGTCACCTCCATCATCCTCACTCTCGATGTCGGACTCCTCGCTGTCACACTGCCTGGCCTCTCGACCGCCACCCATCTCATGGCTCCAAATCATCAGGCAGGTGTCAGAGCCACCAACCGATGCAAGCAGGGAGTCATCATGTGACCAGCGCACATTGGTGACATGGGTGCTGTGAGCCATGTACCGCTTAAACTTTGCATACTTTCCCTATTAATACAATAACAAGAGTGTTAACAAGAGTGCAGGACAATTACACATACTGTAAATATCTTGAACAAAATGCCTTGTAAACAGATCATAATCTATAAATGATACAATAAAAAAGTTTCAACATGCAATAATGTGGGGTCTACTTAAGTTATAAAAACCTAAAGTTCCCAAGACAAAATTCGCCTTTATAAAATGAAATAATTCCAAATTTAGTCTCTCAGTTCTGGCAATTCTGCAATTACTTAAATTCTCAAAACTTTTTTAATTTTTTTCTTCATCAATCAAGTGCTCCCTAGAATCTGATGCTTTCAGCTCGCCCCAACCACCCACCTCTCAATAATATGTCCCACCCTAAATCCTGTTTGAGTGACATTGAACAAAACTGCATTTCAAGGCAGGGGAGTAACACAATATAAACCTTGACACATGAACATTAGTCTTTGCAAAAGTAAGTATTAACTATAGTATTTTCCCCTTACGTATTTGTTCATTTTTACTGTAAGAGTGACCGCTTGGCCAGCAGACACATTTATTCCTTGCACAATGTTTTGTTTCTTTACCTTGGCAAGAACCATTAATAATAAGATAACATTTTTGTAACCTTGACTGGGTACTTGAAGATCTTGACATATCCAAGGTCATCTCCAGTAGCGAGCAACTTCTTATCATTGCTAAGACATGCAGACGTTATTTCGGTGACGTCACTGACCACAGGCCAAATTCCCTCACAGGAAGTTCCAAGCACACATGTCCATGTGCTCCAGTCAATCTTCTCCACCTGAGAAATAAAATGACACTAAAACCTGTAGGCTAATCTCAAATTTGTTCATCAATAGACAGATAAATTAAAATGTTGCCAATATTAACAGTTTTCTTAGGGACAATACAGTTTAATCAAAACAGTACACAGTATATATGCACCAAAGCTATTATCTTGCAAACAAGAACAAAGATCCTTAGACAGAGTATCAATAGTAATTTAGAATAGCAGTTTTAAGATTTAAATTAAATCCAGTCCAATATGGATGATGGCCAAACTGCCTTCTATGGCAACTGTGCAATTAGCTAACAGCAGAAGATCAGACGCATTGAAAAGCCTCCAGCTTTTACTAAATCTTATGTTATTATGGTGTTTGCTGGCCTTAAGCATGGCCTAATTCCCTCCCTCCAAATTTAGCATTACGACAATGAAAAGTGGGCCGTGTTCTTGACCTTAAGAGTGCCCTTCCCCCTCGCAGGGTGACACGGAGAGGTGCTCAGAACCCATACAGTACTGTACCTCTGTGGGGGAAATGGTTTGCTTCTTCCCACGAGGGGCCTCGAAAAATAGTTGCTCCTTTGCTGATGTGTTGACCTGCAAAAGCTTTCCTAGACAAAGAAAAGGTTTGTGATGAGACAAGTTAATCTCTGATATTCAGTGAACTCAACAGATGTCTGACACATACTGCACACAAAACTGACAAGCACTGTCAACAAATTAGCAGTTCCAATGTAATTGGAAATGCAAACAAGCACACCCCTCTTTATTGCTCCACCCTTAAAATAACCAATGACTAACAGCTGGTGCATACGCCCCTACTGTTGATTGGCCATGTTGTTTATTGGTAAGACTACCTTTACTCATTTGCCATTTAAGATTCTCACCTCTCTTGTCCCAGTCCAGATGTGTGATGTAGTTCATGGAGCCTTTGCACACCCCAACCCTCTTACTGCTCATCACGTTGTATATGTCCACAAAGCTGTCACTACACGCCACAGCCAAATACTTGCCTGTTACTGCAACAAAGTTTTCCCTTAGTCAGTTTTCAGTACTTGTTATTAACCAAACAGTATGTTCTATCCAATATATTAATACATTTGTATATTATGTATAATATTTAAAAATTTATTAATTAACCTAGCAGAAGGTACAGTGCATTCATACTTTGTTTCTAAACAGATATTGAAGCGCTTGTTATCTATACTATACTAATGAATCCAGCGTATGTAGCAGTAATTTTAGAATGTTAACTAACCAGGAGAGAAGCGGATTTCAGATATAATGTCTTTGCGATGATGAAATGACACCAGGTCTTCCAGAGTGTCTGAGTTAACAATAAGGAAGCTGCCATCGTTCAGGCCCACAGCCAGAGCTTTGCCATCTGGTGAGAAGCAGCAACATCGCCCTCCTACAGGAAGTGAACTGTTTAATACACCGTAACATCATGACAGCTAAGCAAGCTGATCCTTAAAATTGATGCTGAAAAATGGCTGTATGACTTTCTTTCATGTAACACAAAAGGAGATATTTTGCAGAATGTTTGTGCTGCTCTTTTCAATAGAATGACAGCATATTGTTAAAGTAACTTATTTTGATCAAAATAAACTATGTAAAGATTGGCGTTGCTCTTGAGTTAATCATCAAGGATTTCATTTAGGTTGATGAAGAGTTAATAGCTCAACCTATCAAGGGCAGCTTGACTAAATTGACGATCTGCAGAGTATCCTATGTATGAACTTCAGTGGTTCCTTTAGAACATTTTATTGCAAACATCTTTTAGTCATTCTGCTCTCAAGCAATCAATACACTCTTAGGGCTAATTTGCAAGCTGAGTGTTTGTCACATCAGTTATATTTTTCTGTGCAAATTGAAGGATTGAATGGGGTCAAGCATTGTGCATCAGAGTCAGGCTCAAAATACAAATTACAATAAGAAACAGAAAGAAGGGCTGCTTGCAGTATGCACAGAAGTTACTACTTACATGTTAATGTTATGAAATAAACAAATAAAAAACTCTTTTATCCTCTTTTATGCTTTTATCCAGTGACAGTGACAGTGTATTTAAGTTAAATATTACTTCAGTCTGTGGGTTCCCTGAGATTCAAACCAATGATTTTTGTGCTACAAACACAATACCAACTAAGCTAGACAAAACTAAAAGTCACTTAGACTTATATTTTGTCATTTGATGCAATGATATTTAAATCAAATGTAGGCCCTCAATCTGTTTTGCAATGACCTCAGTGACCAGTGAAGCACTGTGACATTATTATATTTTGCCTACCTTTCTTGAGTTTGCGTACAGCAAGCATGCAGTGGCTGGGCGAGAGGTCCCATATGCGCAGGGTCTTATCATCACTCACAGAGGCACACAGCGGCAAATGAGGGTGAGTGGTAAGACCCCAAACTTCACCCTCCATATGACCCTAAAACACCCACAGCCACATACATAAAATAATAGGTTACTAGCAAACCGACAATCTTTTACAATGGGCAATAGTAGCAGTGCATGTATTCTGTTATAAACTAAATGTGATGCATTAGAGCTATTCACAAAATAGCTTTTCTAAGCATCTGTGAAGCCCAAATTAAGAAAACAGATTGTCTGAAAAACATTTCAAAGCACAAAAAATAAGACTTAAATCAAGCTGAAATGTTTAGGAACCATGAGTTACCCAAGGAGTGTCTGACAATGGCACAATTACTTGGTAAATAGATTTTCTTCTCACCCTAACAATTGTTTGACAAATGGAAAAACTCAAATAAAGGCCTGGGGCAAAGCCTTTATTTAACAATAGAAAGTTTGGATTAACTGTTATGTTACATTTAGCAGGTAAACAATAAAAAAGAATTTGTTGCCATTTAAAATTAAGTTATTTAATAGTTGTTTTAGCTATAGATACAGGGAGAGAGAAATAAAGATTGATATGCTATATACACATATGTACATAGATGCAATAGATAGAGTGACAATCACAACTTAGTATGCCTATGATGTAAGAAAGATGAGTTTTGTTCATAAGAAAAAGCTTTAAAGGTTACCCTCACTATAAGCGAATACATGAATGTAAATAAAGAAACACCTGTATGACACATCTATGCACTAAAGCAACATGTTTTCCACGCAGCTTGGAATAATAACCAATGTGGATAATACAGGTAAATAGGTCAAAATGAGCTGAGAATCGGGTCCCACTTTAACCTGTTTTAACCTCTTTGATCATTTTCATTATGTGTAACATTTTTTTGGATTATATGAATCATATAATGTTTCCACACAGATGCATTTTATGAGAATGTAATTTACTGGGGAAAAACAACAAACGTCTCTTAAAGTTGCCTAAAGTTCTAAAGACTTCTTTAAAGTCAGCATGACTTCTGTAAAGTTACTATAAAAGAGAATGCATGGTATATTAAAGTTTACACCCAAAGTATATGCTCTCTTTAAAATTCACAAGAAAATGTCACCAATAATAATGTTAATTATATGTCAGATGTTACAGTAAGTTCATATTTAGGGGAATAGGTTTGCAACATGGCAGACAGCTGGAGGGGTAACATTTGTAAAGGCCTGTTTAATAAATGAACAGAACTCAACCAAAGATAAAACTCTTAATTCAGCACTTGTCTTGTGGCAGGTATCCACTGGTATGGTAGAAACATGTTCAATAATATCCTAATACTATATATGCATAATTATAGTTATCTAAAGTAAACTTCTGAATTCCTAAGGAATACATGTTATCAACTTCGCTAATCCAAATATTGTCTAAGACATGGAATGTATTAGACCTAAATGAATTAAATATAGTAATGTTTGCTTTACTATACAAACAATGTGATTTAATATGATGGATGCCAGTGGAAACAAACAGTACAGTTACAGATTATTTTTTACTAAATGTAAACAGCTACATTCCTAAAAACTTTATGCTATGACTTCAAGAGGACGATGACTATTTGAATCTGTGCCTCACCTGAACCAGAAGAGTGATTGGCCCATTTTTGTCCACCTCTAAAATCTCACCGTTCTTTGTTCCTACAAGAATATACCCATGACCCAGAGATATGGCACGAATGGAGGGGTTGTCCTCCAAAAGCAAACCTGCAGGACACAACATGCTATATATAAACACTCACCCAGACCTTTCTGGGTGAGAATTTCTATTTATTTAACACACAGAATATTTTTAGAGGATGAATGAAGCTACCTGACCTTAATTGCATAGGGTTTCAATGTCACACTTTTAAAGCCATACATAAAGCAATACATCACTTAATTTGTCATGTTTTCTTTTTAAAACAGCTAAAAACATACTTTTTTAGAGAACATTTATGCTTATGTTTGTTATGTGCACATCCCAGATTCTGGATACTAAGTAATAAGTTAATGTAAAAACTTTCACAATATTTGATCAGTTCATGCTTCGTTATATCAATTTAGCCGTTATGCAAAAAACGCAAATGTTTACTCATATTTTCTGAAAAGTATTACATTTACATTTATTTATTTGGCAGCTGCTTTATCCAAAGCAACTTACAGTGAATTCAAAGAACATAAAATATGGCAAAAATACTGATTAAAAAATGTTTATCGAAGCATGTAAGAGTTTACTTTCCAAGCTTACCTTTGGAACCTGGGGCCAGCACAGCCCGTTTGATGGCATATGTCTTCAGGCATCTCTCAAATGTGTCATCCCACAGAGCCACTATTCCATCTTTTCCACCAGTTACAAAGCCCTGTTAACAACAGCACATTTATATATTACATTGTTGAAACATCTCAACAGGCTTTGTTTGTTATTTGATGTTGAACCTGATACCTTCTCCAGGGCATGCATGCTGAACACAGGTCCATCGTGAGCTTTGACAGTCTTCACTAAGAACATGTCTCTCCAGATGCAGATGTCCCCAGTGCAGGTTCCTGAGAACACAGTTTCTTCTGTCCAGCCATACACAGCACACATCATGGTCTCTGTTTTTCCCATGCTGCCCTTTTTCCCAATTAGTCCACCTCCTGAGGACATTACAGAAACTTGATGAACTAAATGAACTCTAACCTACAGCTGAACTATTATTTTATGTGAGGTTTACAACCTTACCTGCTCTATGCCAAAATTTCATGTGTTTCACTCCAGCTGTGATCAGTTTGTCTGGCATGTATGGGTTAATTTTAATGACAAATATCTTGTCTTTACTTCCCCTTAAAATAAAAAAAACATAGAACCTTATAATTCTAAGGTAGCGTATTGTCTGTATGTAAAAGCAGCTGAGGTCAAACTCATGACTAATGCCCTCAAAATTATATTATTATTATTGTTGTTGTTAAATGTAATATTTCCTTCAGTTGCCCAAAATGAACTCACCGTTAACTTTTGTGGTCATGTGGACCATCATGTGGTCAATACTATTATTTCCTGTCATTAGAGGACAACCCTAACATTCATAATTAACATGCTGTATGACATGTACTTATGAGTGTGTGCTTTTTCAAATAAGTAGCAAACAACTTAATAGTTTTGTTCAGACAGCACACATCAACAGAACATAAGCATCTTCTGTTGATACTCTCAGGTAAACATTTTAGTCAGACACTTTAGTTATATAATGTTTGTTTTTGCTCTCTTTCATAACTGAACTATACAGAGAGGAAGAATCACTGTGAGGTCATGATAAACCATGGTATTTGAGTATTGCTTTTATTTTGTTATTGTTTCTTTTGCTAACCCACGTACAGAGTTGGCAGAATTTAACTGCTCCCAATCCAAAGTTCAACGGTCACATGATGTACTGTTGGGCTGTAATTGACCTGTTTACTGTGCTATATACTAAGCTCCAGTAATAAAGGCAGCAGTGCAAGGGACAGTAAATGTCTGCAGTTCTACATTAGGCCCCAGTGTGGAGTGGACAGAGCACTGAGCAGTGGCTGCGCTGTCAGGCCCTATTTACTTCCACCCGCACACCCACCTCTTTACCAGAGAAGGCCTCTGGGAGGAGCTGTTTGGAGCTATGCATTACCCCCCAATTCCAGACAGCAAACACAACTGATTCAATCAATCTAGAAAGCTGTAAATATATAATGTCTTTGTGACTTTGCATTGCAGTAGCCAATGTATACAGTACCATATAGTAGCACAGTATACAGTACATGTACAGTGATTTTACCTTTTAAGATCGTTTAGACACAAAAAAAGAAAGATGTTTAATTATATTAATTGTTTTTCAATAATAAAAAATATTGTTGTTTAAAAATATAGTTGGCTATTTATGGTTTTCAAACATACATTCCATATTTATAGTCACAACAACACAAAATTAAACAATTTTAAAGTTTTTAAATAGTCAAAATAACAACTTAAAATAGCCAACATACATCCAGTAAGATTTTTAGTGGATATATCTGCTTAAAAGATCAAAACATATTTGCCACAGCAATTTATCATCTGCTGATTGGTCATTGTCAGTTTACTGAAATTGGCTGATAAATGTACCCAGCTGAGTGATGATGTTGTTACTGCTTGTGTCAAGACAAGACAAAAATAACCTTATTTCCATCACATATATTTTACATATCATAATAAATACATATTTATTAACCACTAACACAGTGTGTTATGATAGAAAGGAAAACAGTCCCTTAGTTGCCATACCAGTTTATGCAAATCTCTCTTTAGGGATTAAAGAGAGGAGCCAGTTTAGCCTTCTGTTCTGCGCTAATGATCATGCTGAGATGAAAGATTGTATAATAAACTGAGACTATAGATGTCACAAAGAAGCTGCATATTGTTATAGATGCACAGAAAGCTAGAGCATAAATTAAAGTATATTGTTTTGATGTACTCTATCTTGCAAAACAGATCTAAACAGGAAAGTAAATATATAAAGAATAGATAGTAGATAAAAAATATCTGCATATGAGAAAGTTAATGAGCATATAAAACACAAGCAAAACAATGAGCAAAAAATGCCTAATTACACATGTCTATTAACACATATTCTATTTATGCATTTTAAAAAAATGTTTCTTTAATGTTTTCTTATCTTCTTATTCCCTGTAACTTAAGTGTCTGTGGCATTTTAGAGAGAACTATCGTTACCATGGTAACAGTTTGTGAAGGAAAGATGGATGAGCAAACCGGTGCGCAGTGCTTGATGTACTTACTTCTAAAGAGATTGTATTTTTTGATGAAATATTTTGATATGCTAATGTATTTTCACATAAAAACCTGTTTTTATTTTTGCACATTTTTTTGGAAAACCAAAGAATTATTATTTTTCTTTTGGTGCCACTAGTGCAATCATTTATAAATTATGGACCTCACCTTTAGTAATTTAATAATGCTCATCGGACAAACAAAGTTCACTCACCGGACGGTGGACAGCTTCTCTCCTTTCCTCCATTCCCAAAGAACGATGGTATGATTGTCATCCAGCCCTACTGAAGCCAGCCTCTTCCCATCCACTGCAGAGACAGACCCATACACCCATACCAGTCACTAAATAACAGCATAATGGCGTAATGACTTAATGCCATCTCTGCCCCACTAACTACGAAACAAGACATCTCAAGTAATGTATTGTGACAGTTAACAAAGGCATCACTCCAGAGGGAATTTCAGTCGGATAGCATCTCTAATGAGAATAATCATCTATGTTTAGGCCTGTGACTTTGACAGACATTAGGAGACTATTTTGGTTTTCAAGAGAGTTGCTTCTATATATTGGATTTTAACACAAACTGTAGATAGTTTGTTCTCTGATGCACTATGAAATAGTCAATGCTTTTGAACAAACCATATTTCTAACAAAAAAAAAAACAAGTTTGTGCTCATTTTTATGACATCTGTTATATTAGTAGTGTTATCTTAGTAGTATTAGTAGTTTTTTAAGTGAGTGGTTCCTGAATATAATATGTTGCAAAGTGGACCAGATGTTATGTTGATTGTCAAAAGTCTGGATCTGCTAGACTAACACAGCAATTACATGCACCACCCAGAGAGTTTAGGGGCAGTCAGTCTGCTGCTATTTCCAGACAGCTGCCAGACAGAACTGGCTCAGTATAACTCCAGGACAAGTGTACATGACACCCACTGTTACACATCCCTCTTAGAGCTGCAGTGGACAACAAATGACTATCATTGTGTGTCGTAGTGACACTATAAATAACAGCTATAACAAAACACTTGATCTCACATAGCTGAGATAATATTATGCAGCTATTTTTTTCAAGTAAACGTTAGTGCCCAAATCTATGCAACTGTCAATTCCAAAATGCTACAGTCTGGGTTCTACCTGGATGCTAGGCTAGCATGGAGCTGTTCTATGTGGTTGATTGGGTGGTTGTTAATTCAAAAGAGCTCACAAAAAATATTTATTTACAAGATCCATATGCCTGACGTCCCATCTTTTAATGCAAGCCTAGTTTATTTATCAACCATCCTTTGCCACGAATACAGCAATTTTCACCTAAAGATGTCATATTTGAATTTGGTATCATTCATGTCCATGTCACAAATAATGAAGGGCAGGTGTAATACTCAGGGACTTAACCAACAGAGTCAGTAATATTATCCATTGAAACTACTACGAATTAACATTAAACTTATTAACATAATCATACCTGAGAAGTCAAGGGCACAGACCCCAAACTGGTGGAATCCTTTAAGAACAGACAACGGCTTCAAAAACTCTGTTTCCCATATGTGAATAGAGGAATCTCTGCCCACCTGGATAACAAACATACACAGATATCAATATTCCCATGATAAACAATGACAAATCAAATCATTCACTATAACAAACTGGATTTATTCAGTACAGAAATCTCATAGATCTTTATGCTTTAGGGTACAGACAGCCAGTAGTGATGTCTGACTGTACCTGGCCTGTGGCTACATAGTCTTTCACAGGGTGGATGGCCAGACAGAGAAGTTCATCATCATGGCCCAGGTAAAAGCGTTGTGTGTTCTGCTGTCTATTGTACACAACGCCTACAGCTGCCACATGATACACAATCTCACCGGTTTGAGTGTAGAAGAGGTTACTTCTGCAGTCATAACCTCTGTAACTGCAAAACACACACACACATTAGGTCACCTGTATCAAGAATGAGCCATGCTATGTAATACACTGAATGCATATGTGTGTTTTTCAGTGTATGTAAAAATATACACCTTGAGAAACTATTATCACTGTTGTTACAATATAAATGAGCTTTGCTTAGATCTGTAAGAAAGCTCTTTTTGAAAGTAATGTTATGTTACGTAAGCCATTAGGCATTAAGGTCTTTATAAAAATGTAAAGGTCTTTAAAAAAATGTTTTCCCTATTAAATAAACACATAACATTGGCCTTGCTACTGTAATGTCAACCAGTTTACCTACAGAAATGCCATGTCATACTGTAATTCATACTGTGTATTTAACAAAGGATCTGACCATTTTAATTTTAATGAAACTAAAGAACAGAATATACAATTGAGTTGAATGATTGAGTGTGTGCTAAAACTCCTCTGCGGTCCAGGAAACGTTTTTATTTATTATGCATCTCTTCATCTTTTAAAGGCAGGTCTGCTGCAGTAGCTATTACAGCTTTAATCTTTCAGATGGTTTATGCAGGGCACCCAGAACAAACACTTTAATCACAAAACCTGCTGTGGAACTATGTTGGTCCAAGCCAGTGTTCTGAATAAACTCCCAGGTGCCTGTAGACCAACACAACTGCCACACACTGTCCATAACTTGGTTATGGCTGTAACTAAGTTCTGTGGCAAAGCAAAGTTCCATCTCAAAGTTCAGCTTTCTGTACTCCAACCCATCTCCACTGATGCCTGTAACTTGAGCTTGTTTGTATGTCTGACTGTCTTCGGTCTGACATGTAATGGGTGAAAAGGAAGGTAGACAGGACAGTTTCCTGAGACACTTCAGTAATGCTCACCATCATTTCAGAAACACTGTGCTGTAGGCGGTCAGAAAGCTCAGTGAGGGCATCCACCTGAATCACTTTGAACTTTGTCAGAGAAGCAGGTTGGAAAAGCATTGTCAAAAATATAAAGTCCTAAGAATAGTTTTGGCTAGTGCAGTTAATCAGACTGTTCACATCTGTGTGTCTGGCAGTCTTAAAAATCTGAGGCCAGATGATCGAATGACGTGTGCAGTGAGAGCAAATGGTCTGCACACTAAAGATGACAGGGTGCCTCAATCCAAGGACAATTACTGAGGCTTCTCTTCCAGGCTCACGGAAAGCATACACTGACATGATTACCAGACTGAACCTTTACTATGTTTGGAGGACAAGCATATCCTTTAACAATGTTCGGAACAAACAGTGCCATGCCTGGGATTTTTGAATCTCCTACCCATGGATAAAGTGCAACCTTATTCCACTGGCTGGAGCCCTTTCCCTCTTCTTCATGGCCATGGCACGATGCTTCTCCTTGCATTGCTCTTTAAGCTGAGGTAGATCTTCTTTGTAAACCTGAACAAGAACATCTGATCATCAAATAATCACCAAATTCAAAATGCATAATACATGAGAAAAAGGATTTATTGTTATTTGGTCAAAGATCTGCTCGCACTCATCTTTTTTTGGCTTGTTTAGCCTGTATTGGACAGAAAGTTGAGTACAGACAAAGAAAGTTGAGTACAAGTTCTGATATGGAAAAAAACTTTGGTTGCGTATAACACTAGTGTAATATGTTAGTGTGCCGGCCACAAGGCTATGGCTCCAACAAACTAGATCTTTTATAATCATGCAATCACAGACCTGTCGCCGGTATGTAAGCTGAGTTTCCTGCTCAATTTCAGAGTCCATCTCAGGCACATCTGATTGATCAGAATCTGATTCTTCGCTGTGTGAGTCCACCAATGTCTCTGTGGGATAAGAGGCCTTCAGCTTATGTATTAATTATGCATTCCACTTTAGTTAAACACTAAATTAATTAACAAATAAGAAACAATTCCATTTATCAGTATTTCCTGAGAAATCCTGGGCAACTTATTAGTCATTTTTCAGTGCTCACTCCCCTTTATAGATTTATAGAGAAAACTGCTGATGACTAAGAAACAGAACTGCCAGCCTGAGCAGTAACAAAACCATTAGGAAAATGAAAAGCTGTTTGAACGTCTGAGCGCTGCAATATGTAAAGAAAAAAGAAACCAATTTGCATTAGTAAAAATTGTTCTTTGCTTTTTTATCTAATGCATATTTCAATAGCACAGAACCTGAAATTTTTACATTCGAATTATTTGTGAAATTATCAAAAAAAAAAATTATGTTAAAGTAATGTACATTAATAAATTTTATGCTGTTTTGTAGTAAAATAATAATGTATTGTTTTTATTAATATTTACTATTTATTAATTTTATATTTACTATTATTTACTAATTTTTCATCAATACAAATATAGTTTATGTTAATAACTTGCTAGTAACCATGTTAGAGGTTATGTTAGTAACCAACTATTCAAAGTATTTTAAAGAATAAAAACTTTCAGTTTCAGTGGAGCTACTGTACCACAATCCTGTTTAAATAGCAACATCAGTTTAGAGATTCTGGTTTATACCTTGAGGAGCTATGTGAAGTGTTTCTTTTGACTTTCTTTCAGGAACAAACTTCCATTGGAACACTGAGTGGTCAGCTCCACCAATTGAAATCACCCACTGATAATCATGTGACCATCTAACATTGGTTATGTGCGCTGAGTGTCCTAAATATTTTTTAAACTTTGCACCTAGAAGTAAAAATATTTAAAACACAGTAAAAGTAGTGAACACATAAAAATGTGAAAAGGAATAAAACATGGCTAAACAAAAATAGCAAATTGTCAAAAAAGACCCACCTTTTCTGACACATGGATACCGAAATAATTTAACTAATCCATAATCGTCAGCAGTAACTAAAACATGACTACTGAAGTTTGCATCTACAGAGTTGATGTCATTCATGTCTGAATATTTGGGCCAAATCCCATTGACCTCTGGTCCGAGGACACAGGTCCACGAGGACCACTGCACAAGCTTCAGTTCCTCTCGGTTAGTCACTTCCTTACCACCTAAACACACAAAGGTAAAACCATGGTCAGCCAAACACAAGCCCTGTATAATAATACTAGTTCTAGGTTTACGTCTAATTTTATGTTAAAAGACTCATAAAATTAGATAAAAGTAGATAAAACTCATCTATAAATGAAACAAAATGAAGAGATCCCAAGACACATACTGTGTAATTCTTGGACAAATCAATGTCATTATTTATGATTACATTGGAATGTTCAAATAACAGTTTCATTGGCAAAAGATGTCTGTCAAAAAGTGAATTTGCAGATGAAGAGGGTTGGTGAGAACAGCTTTTCTAAGATGTTTTTACCATGCTAACTGTCTAACAGCTAAAGCACAGCATGCTACCATAATACTAATTAAACCACCAAATAAAAATAAACAAATAATACAAAAACAATTTAGAACAACGTGTCACTTGTTGGGCAACCAGTAGACCATTGTAACCCATCTCCAAAAGCTAGCTGAACAGTATAGTCATTACAGTGAAGCCGATTGATAGAAGTCAGTTAGCTAGTTTAGCTAATGGAGGTATCTCCTCATCAGCATTGGAAACACAACAAATGCGGTTACATTCTAATTTAGGACCAAAAAATATACAAAAGCATTCATTCCCGAAAGCATGGCACTCTTACTGGGCATCCTGTAGAAGAGCCGCCGGCCGTTGCCATCATTTGTCTGCAGGTACTTGCTGTCAGTAGACCAATCCATGTGTGTGATGAAGCTGGTGGAGCCCACACATTCGCCCACCTTCTTATAGCGCTGCACAACACTGTAGATGTCCACAGAGTTGTCGTTAGAGCCCACAGCTAGGTGCGATCCATCAGGTGAATACTTTAGTTCATGGATGGCTTCTTTACGGTCCTTTATGTGGACAACTTCTGTCATGTCCCTGCAACACAAGTGTAGTTCTAACACATTTGAATATTTTTGTGCTGTCTCATTTTGGTGTAGGTTGTACTAGATCAGTGCTTCCCAACCACGGGTACTAATAGAGAGTTTATTTCAAACAGCTTTAAATTAAATGATAATTAAATAAAAATAATCAACAAGATAATCAACAATAAAAAATAAGTATTGGTGTCTCTTTAAAGGCAGAGGAAAATCACTGAAAAATGCTACTTTAACCTTTTACACATCACAATGTCTATTATAATTTAATTAAGAAGGAACACTATACTGAAAGTGAAAGTGACATGTTTTTGTCAGATATGGTGACCCATACCCAA
The DNA here is from genome assembly GCA_036877545.1 of Yasuhikotakia modesta. NCBI lineage: Eukaryota > Metazoa > Chordata > Actinopteri > Cypriniformes > Botiidae > Yasuhikotakia > Yasuhikotakia modesta. The sequence continues at coordinate 1,939 of JBAJNP010007679.1, read as the reverse complement.
AATGGAATGAACACACACTGCAAGTTGTGAACACACACATCTGAAGCAGCTATCACTGCAGCACCCAGGGTTAGGTGGCTTGTTTAAAGGCAGTTCAGTTGCTACCTGCTGGTACTGGAATCAAACCTACTAATGCCACAACTGCCTGGTTTGGTGTTGATGTTGTCATATTAATGGGGCTTGTAGGACAAAGTCAAGGTTAGGAAACACTGATCTAGACAGTATTATCAGGATGGCTTACCTGACTCTCAGTACTGTGAAGGATCCATCCTTCATACCCAGACAGAGGTGGATGCCATCTGTGCTAACAACTGCACAGCGTATCGGCTCCTCCATATTGCAGCGTGCTATCAGTGCGTGATCCACGAGACTCCAGATCCTTCCCATCAGAAGCACACAGAGAAGTTAATTATCCATAAACATACACAAATGAGCTCATTGGCCGTTAAAAAGTTTTACCAGCCTGAAATCTGAGGGTAATTTAGCCTCTTATTTACTCTTAACTTTTATTACTCATGTTACTTACTGGAGTTCTTAATTATTTTTTGTGTACATTTTGTCCTAGAAATCTTTATGGGCAAAAAACTCAAATGAACTAAATGCTGATATATTGCCAGACTAAAGTGTTATAAAAACTAATGTGGATAGCATAGCCAAAAACACTTGGTCTTATGAAAATGAAAGTCTGGAAACACTGATAACTACTATTTTTAGGTTCTGCCAATTACTATAATTTTCATAATAAGCACAATATTCAAAATGCAACTGACTTAATCAGTCATTTCCAACAATTGTTTATAAGGACATTTTAATTTCAGTATCTACTTGGTACATTTGACATTCTAACTAAACAGTGGTTTAGATATGATTGGTTTGTTCAGATTCTTACCGAACAGAACGATCGTCACTGCCAGTCATGGCGAGGGGTTTGGTGGGATGGACTGCCAGGGCCCATAGCTCACCCTCACAGTGACCCTGCATGATGAGAAAGGGCTTGGTGCGATCGTGCACCACCACCTCAAAGATCTCACTGTCCTGTGTGCCCACCAGAATATGATCACCTCTCCAGCACACGCTACGTACCGACAGGCCTGCACAGATCCAGTGCATGCAATTAAGCTTTGTATACTTTTAGCATTGAAATGCTAGTGGCTAATCGCAGAAGTACACAGACACGATCCTGTACAGACTGAAGGATGTACATTGGGTACGTTGTAGACCGTTGTAGCGTGTGGTCCTGAGGCCACATCGGGTCAGGAGCCATCTAGTTTGCAACAGCTTTAGATATGACTTAGAAGATGGGGAAGGTAACCATGTCCCCACCAGGGGGCCAAGGGTCCCAGTAAACCATGCCATCCCCAGAGATCTTATCAGCTCCTTCAGCCTGTTGCATAACTAGCAACGGGACAGAAACCAGTGTTTTCTTAAGGCTCTTTTTGATCACAAAGTGGTGCTAGGGCAGACTCAGGGTCTCCATAGCTCTTTTTGGACGATCGTAAATAGGGATCGTTTAGACATACTCCCCAGCTTCAAAAGAATTCCATTAGGGAAACCTGAGATCTTTGGGTAGGGAACATTTGCAGGAGAGCAAGATATTTGACAAAGCCCTCAGTGAAGACCCCTCATATCTAAGTCATATCAATAAATAAGCTGTCCCAAAGGTATATATGTATAATTTTATGTTGCATGCTTGTATACTTTTCATGTACCTTTCCATGTACTTTTCATGTTCATGTTTCTCTGCTTAAATCATGCAATCATAAAATGTATTATGGTGTATGTATGCTTAACCCGTCATGTTTAGTCTTAAAACGATGGTCTTCAACTTTCCTGTTAATTGGTGTATGCCACAACATCCTAGCTGGCATCTACATCTTTGAACAATAACCTGCACATTAAAGACTTAAACTTTGCAAGCCACAGTCATTATGCAAATAAG
>JBAJNP010007678.1:0-21986 GCA_036877545.1 Yasuhikotakia modesta | reverse complement strand
CCAGAAGAACTGCTTGGCTCCATTCACATTATGCATTTAGCACATGCTTTTACACAAAGCAAATATGTAGTGCATTCAGACTATACATGTTATCAGTATATGTATTCTTTGGGACTTAAACCCATAATCTTACTGTTGTAAGCATTATGTTTTACCTGTTAAGCTACAAGGAAGCTAAATGAAAATAAAGCTTAAATGAGTTGTGCATTTTTAAGGTGCCTGGGTGGACTTTAAAAGTTAGACCATGTTTGCTTCAGACTGTTAGTGCTGTTATAAAAGGTTCATGCTTTGATCCAACTTAAAGAGTAAAACATACAGCTTAGATTAGTTTGCAAACATGTTTTTTTAGCTGATTATTTTTTACAACCTCTCTTGTTTAATACTAAACTTTATAATAATAATAATAATAACAATAAATGTTTTCAGTAATAAAGTTTATTATTGCTCTGGCTCTTCTCTGTCCTTGTAGACCAGGCTGCTTAAAAACAAACATAAAGAGAGGTTGCATGCACTGTGCCCTACAGCAAAAACTGTGTTAGCAAACATATTATTGTCAACTAATCTCAGACAGCCGGTTGATAATATTTACTTATATACATACATTATATACATACATTTCACTGAGCTGTTAAATAATATATTACCTAAAATTGAGTATTGAGAAATTTTTTATGATTACAGATATCCAGGCACTTTTAAGAGTACAGTGGTAGTCCACACACTAAGTGGGTCAAGGCCATCACAGTTTCTGCTAATATAAAATCCCCTGTATGTCTGTATTTTGCTGAGGAAACAAAAAAATTAAAAATCATACTGTAGGTGTAAGAATTTCCGTTTGTAAGGAGACAAACTATAAAATATATTTAAAAAATAAGTATTTAAAAGTATATAAAAATATAGCAATGACATGTTTTGCAACACTGCCTGAATACAGAGATGTCTCACGACATTTTAACAATCCCTCGAACGGGCGTTTCCAATGGGCGGAGTTTCGTGATTAAACTCCGCCCACAATCTTACCCAAATGAGCCGGTTTCAATGTTTTCTCTACACAAAGATACACAAGCACGCGCCGCCCGAGAGAAGCACAGAGCAGCCGGGATGCACACGGGTTTCTTGCAGTACACACAGGCGATATCTACCCGTCACAGCGGTTTCTGATTCAATTTGCGAAGTTTCTGAATATATAAGATTTAACTTTATCACAGGAATTACTGTTTGGACTTTGCGAAGGGAACTTCGGCTCTATGCTAAATGCGTGAATGCAGAGCATCCATAAAGTGTACGGAGTTAATGGTACCATAATCACCAAAATACAGGACACCAGGACCTAAATAAATGGATACCTTCTTTGCTGAGGTATGGAAAAACTGACATACACTTCTCCTTTGCTGTATGTTTTCTTTGTAATGGTCCTGCCATTAAAAGGATGTTCCTGGGCGTGCTATAAGTTTTGATGACTTTGCCATATTATATTTTACCGTACTTATAAACCAATTATACCATAATGATTATAGATGCTTATAGTTCTTTGTGAGTGCCGGAGCAATAACCCATTCTAAAGAGAGATTATTAAACGTAAAATACAGCATTTGAATCTATGTATAAGATTGTAAATGTGTATACATTCATTTGGAATATGTTTCGTTGTACGTTTTATTTTTGCTACTTCAGACCTCCATAAAACATTCATGGTTCATTATTAGGTGTTTTACATGTAAAGGTACTCTGTTACCACAGGTGAGAAAAAAAGACCCTCTCAGACCCCTTACAAGTTCAAAGGTTATTTAACACCAGATCTGTCCCTTTGAAGATTAGCACTTTAGAAACTTTGCACAAAATACCATCTTGATCTGTAGGAAAATGAGTTTAAATGCTTTGTGACTCTGAATGTAGTTTGGACCCCCAGGATATGTTTCATTTCAGGGATATAAATATCTTTCTATGTTAACTCTTGTTTCTTCTGTGTCTGTGTGGGGCAGAGACGGTCCTGCTGGCAGTGAGAGCTCAGAGCACACAGAACACACTGCCCACAGCAGCAGTGTAAACTGAATACTACTGTATAATGTTCTGGTGGCCTTAAAAGACACTTGCTTCCAATGCTTTAGATGACCTAAGAATACATGGTTAGTTGCTGAGTGCAACTGTCAGTAGTGAAACAAAAAAGCAAAACACTTAATGTTTGTTTTGGTAAAACAGTCTTTTTCATGAAGTGGCAGTAAGGTTTAAAGGAATATATTACCCAAAAATGCTTTTTCCACTCACTTAAATGAGAGTTCATAAGACCATGTCTGTCAAGCTCGAAAACTAAAGAAAAACACCATTAAAACATGATAAAGTTGCGGTAGTCTTTAAAGTCTTTAAAATGTAGCAAAGTAATACTGAAATACTGATAATCCTTCGAATACAGCATGTTAATTAAATCAGTCTCAAAATGTTAAATTTGGGTGAACTATTCCTTTAACCACTTCTATTTGCTAAATGCGCTACACATGTTTTGTCCTCTCCTTGGTGGTTTTAGGATTTTGATTGGCCTGATTAAGGAATTCTTGTGGCGGTTATTTGTACCTCATTAAACAAGCATCTGTTTCACACAGGACCTGTTACTTCACACAGAGTGACAGAATCTAATCTACTTCTCTGTCATTAGAGTGGCAGCACGAGCCACAAACTCAATGACATGAGACAGAGAGAGGGAGATAATTCTGTGAACCAGCATCCAGTATGTTTGCAGGGCAACAGTAAATGTGAAGACTGATTAAACATCTGTCTGGGGGGCATACAGACTCAGAAACAGTCCGAGACGCTTCCAAGATTAAAAGCTCAGGCTCACGTGTGTAGGTCCAGCCGGAATGATGAGGTTTAGGACTTACAACATAAACATTCCATGATTATTTATAGACATGGGACACTGTTGAGAGGAAATTCCCATTCTGTAACCACCACAGGAGTTAGAGTGGCTTTAATTAATCAGGAATTCCACAATGATGAACCAGAACAATAAAAACATTTTTACTATCACCCCCCAGGTCCAAATGGGAAACTACATAATGGACCAACAGAATTACTGGGACAGGAGTAAAGCGTAGGCTGTACAATTATTATTAAAGCTAGAATTACTAAAGGTTCTTCAATTCACCTTTTGTGATTTATAATTGTGTGTTAAACTAAAGTTTTCACTGTTAGGTGTCATTGAGATGTCAAACATTACCTTAATTTCCTTTTAAATCTTTACTTAGGATGAGATTTAGACATACTGCTAAATCCCTAAACCTCCCAGGCTGTGTTCTCCCACAGACAAGCCCTCATCCTTCCTCTCCTGTTTGCTGAGTCACTACTGGTAAATTCTCAGTGTGTGTCATTTCGATTTTCCGGCTGGTACTCACCTATCCACGCCTGTAGATCCTGAGATCAAAAGGTTACTGGTCCCAGACAGACCGGTGGGTTCATCCTCTCACAGAGAGATTTACAAACTGTGGGACTTCTTCTTCTGCTCGACACTCCCACCTGTGATACTCATCAATGCTTTGAAGTTAGAGTTAAACCTTAAAATCATTGCTATGTGGTTGAAACAAACCATTAGACCCTTTAGAAATGTTAAATCTAAAATTCTTTTAGAAACATTAAAGTTAGATGTCATGTGTTTGTCTTTTGATCTTGATGATGTTGTTATAAGATTTTAGCGACATGGGCCTGTACAGACTAATCATAAAAATAAAGAGTGGTGTTGACACAGTCACAGCCAATCAGAACAGTGTTCAATATACAGTAGTGGAATTTTGAAGCAATGAGACTCCATTGTGGGCAGTGCCGTATGTCGAGTTTACATGTTAAATTCATATCTTATAATTATTAATAAAATATTTGATATAAATAAATATTGCTTACAAAGGGCTGCTGGGATTAGTTATTTAAACAAGTGGAGCCTTGGACCTGGAATGGAATTCTTTGTCACTATTTAACAAGTGGATTAAATGTCTGGATGAGGCTGTGACAATGTAGAACAAAAACTCACCCCCATGTATTGCCTGGTCATTGCCTGGACACTGCAGCTCATTCCTCAGGCAGCACATATATCTGTTCATTTACAGAAGCTGTAATACATCAGTGTCAGCTACGTTAAAAATATCCACAAAGTCTACTTCTTATAAGCACCCTAAAAAAGGACCGATGAAGTGATTGTGTTGCCTGAAACAACAGCTGCCCAGCTTTAAAAAAGCAGTTCCTGCTTTTAAAACGCTCTCCGGAAGCATGTCCCACATTCAACACCAGATTCCAGATACATTCCTGTCCTGAGGATCTCAGTTCTCTTAACCCTGACCTGAGATTCCAAGCCATGGCTGATGGTCACCTCACAGCTCTTAGAATGAGTCTCTTCTGGTTTGAGTTTCACATAATTAACTCTATATAGATCTCTGCTGTTGCTTATCAGTTAAAAAAATTATCTTAAAATTATCTTATTGCAAATGATATTCTTTGCGGTATAGATACAGCATAGATGTTTCTGAGATTTAAAATAATAGATGTTTCCAGATATTTCTCAATACTTGGATGCCTTGCTTTGACTTCCTTAGGTTAGAAAGTTCTCACTGTGCTGTGATATTGATGACAAGTAAAATAAGCTTCTCCTTACTGTTCTGATGGGTGTGCTGGATAGGAAGACCAAAACAATAAAAACTTTTTTTTTTTGCAAAAAACAAAAAAAAAATTTTTGTACTGTTTTCTGACACACCTGTTTTGTTTGAGAGCGGTTATGCATAATGAAATCTTTTATAGAACTTCTATTTAGTATTATAATATAATATTGTTAGATGGCATCAAATCTCAGCTCTATCTTTGACAGGTTTCCAGTTGTTTAGGCCAGTTTGTGCCTGTTTACATTTAAGACTCCTAAAAATGTTTAGGCACATGTGCGGGAGTTCAATCAGCTCAAACTGGATTGCTGTTGTCAAGCTGGAGTGAGGACACAAAAGTACAGCAGCAGTCCCACAAGGTCATGTTAATCCTGTTCAATGCAGCCCAGACATGGGCATCGGTCTCAAAGTCTTGCGTATTCACTACACTTATGTATTAAAGCCTGTCTGACAGATACAGTCTTCTGTATGTGGATGTTGACTGGATCTTCCCAATTATTCACTAAATGAACACAATAAAGAATTAATATCATTTATATTCACATGAGCTATAACAATACAGCATATAAGTACAATATATAATATGTAACATTAATAACATTAAATACATTTTTCTACATATAATGCAGGAAAAAATGCCTCACAAGTACAAATCACAAATTTAGTCTAAAACCAGCAAATCAGAGCGTTATTCAGTGTTGCTTATTTTCATGTAGTCAGCAAAAACGTTGAAAAGGTATCATGAATATTCAATGTTTCTCCCATTCCTAGTAAAAGTGTGCATCTGGACACGAACCATCTGGATTCACCCTGATCCCGCGATTCTTTGTTCACACTGTGGGCTTTATTAGTCTTGTGTGTGGCCACAATCTGTTGCAGCAGCTTGCTTATTTTCTTGGTAATTATGGGCTTTGAGTACCTTAGCTTAGATTATTCACTGTGTTCACTTTCATTTAACAATTGTCATTTGAAGTATTATGGCAAACACTGTCAGGATCTTAATCATGTACCTGACTGTATTTTAAGCTAGTGGTTTTAAAGTCACATTTATGTTGCATATTTTTATTTGTGATCTGAACTTAAACACAATTTCAAAAATAACAATGTTCATAGGATAGGAAAGTCCTATTATGCTCAATGTGCTTTTAGTTTATTTAGTTGGGACACCACAGTCTGTTTATCTACTAGCTACTTGAAGAAATACTTCCAATACTGTACCTCTGCCCTCAGTTGTATGTCCATCTGCCACTGCTTCTGCCCCCCTGCTGGGGTACAGCGACCGTGGACCTCCAGCATCAACACAAAATTGAGCTATTTAAAAGAGGCTTTTTTTGCCCGAGGGGTAAATTATGTGGAAGAAAAAACCTTTTAGGGGCCAGTTTTAGTGTCAATGTACCAGTCAGGCAGCTTGAGAACTGGTGAAGATTATGTGGATGGGACTGTTCACAAAAATGAGATTTTCCCCATCTATTTTTACAACTGTGTTTAGTGCCACTAGCAGGGCAGAAATGTAAACTGAAAAAACAGTTTACCTTTAAGAATGGTTTATTGGTTAGCACACTATTACATTTGATCATTTAGGTTAGAGTTTTATAGATAATTTATGCTCAGACAACCATTACTGAGCGTATGAGATCACATCCTGTTGTTCTGCTAATGTAAGAGGGACATGAAAATACATGACTTGTAACAACCAATTTCTCATAGCTATTCCATTGTAAACATCTATCAAATATGAATGGTTGTCTGTTTCGTAATAAAGCACATGTTCAAATTATTGTCACCTCGGGGCCAATATGTTAGTCCCACCCGCAATATTTGGATCTTCCCATCCCTGTCCTTCTGGTGATGGTGTAGCATTTTTATTCCCTGCCTGGCTGTAGCTCGGGGCGTTTTGAGCAGACGGGTGTAGCAGACAGACTTTAAAGGCTCTGATTAACACAATCAGGGCTTTTCTGTAATCTGTTCACAAGACTCATACGCAGTCCTAAATATCTATTATTATTATTAGCTTTCATGACATTCAATTTACATTGTGATTTAAAGTACCCCAATATTTGCAATATTTGAAATTGACAGCCTTAATTATGATTAAACATTTGACTGTGTCCGCTTAGATATTGTACAGACTAATTTTAATACATTATATGACAATGTTTACCTTTAAGCGGATTAAAGATTTGCACACCTGACATGAGACATTATATCTGCCTAAAGCGGGGCACACCTGATACAGAGACCAATATGTTATTAACATCAAAATAACACACCTCAGCTTTAAGCCCTTAAGTGGTTGAATATGTGACTATTTACTTCAAGACGCAGAAAAATCTCAGTAATGGGATAGTAATATCCACAAACCTCACTTACTCAAAAACCACAATCTCTAGAAAAACAAACTCAAAGTAATTGTTTAGTCCTTCCAAAAGCTGAGTTTCCTATTTTAGTAAGAGCTCTTCCCCTGTGATTAAGACATCAGGCGAGACATCTGTGACATGTTGTGGATTATAGTCATCAGACCAAACATTTACATGATGTTTCCTGTCATACTGTCTGACTGAAGCTGTAGTTAAGAATTTTAAGCTAATGGAGTTCCTGTGTGTTTTTGTGAAATAACTGTAATTTACTTGTTTGTATCAGTGTCCATAAATAATTACTAGATACATTTCCTTTCATTGTGTTGCAATGCAGAAATAGTTACATGAGTATGTTTGTGTAGAAGCTTTGGAGCACCAAACAAAACATCCAAATATAATTATCCATATGTTCTCATTATGTTCTCATTGAGCATCACAATGCCTTGGTCCTTATTTGTTGTGGTGCAGATGTTATTTACAGACCAGAGGGATGTTAAAACATGTTCATCTTTAAAGGAGCAGTAAGAGACAAAAATGTAAAAAGTAAATAGTATTTTCATTTGGCTTGAGACACTGTTATTTGATGCTGAAGCACTCAGTAGTGGTGCATTAGTCAACATTTATTGCTTTGCTGGCTCTCCACATTAGAAAGAGTCAGTGCAGCAGCAATAATCTGACTCAGAGAAACCTCAACAGCTGTTGTGCAGTTTGTGTTGCATGGGAAACGTATAGTTGTACAGTATCTTCAAAGGCTGCAGTGTTGATGATTGCGAACAGATCTGTGGAATAGTCTTTCCTGTTGGGTTAAATAAAGTTTTCTTCTCTGTTTTGTCAGATCAGTTACAGTTACTGCGTCTTTGTTGAATGTTACATCTGAGTAATGCTGCCACCCCAGTAGTAGTTTTGACCCAGCCCTTTCCTCCTCCTTTGTGCCCAGGAAGCCACAAGCTCCTCAGACATTGACTCCAGCTTTATTTCACAGGCATTCTAACCAGAACAAACTACAGCTGTGGTTTATATGTACTTTAGTTTATCTCAGATCTTTGGTTATTAGATCTACACACTTCATATTTTTTATTTTATTTTTCATATATTTAGCTTGGCTGAACATTTACAGCAGCGTGTTTGTCCACACAGAGCTTCCAGTCTTCAACACTTAGTATAACAAGCATTTATTTCGAGGTCATATTCATACTTGGTGTAAATATAAACATGGCAAGACCTTTAATCACTGTCCCCAGGCTGTGCTTTATGCAAATCTGTCAACAACTCAGTTGTAAGGTTAAAACCATTAAGCATCGCCATCTCTGGATGCTAATCTCTCTCTCTCTATTGTCTCAGCTGGGGGAAGTCTAGGAAGTGTCCCTCTCCTGAGGCCACGGGGCCTCCATTAGCTAATTTCTGATCAGCTGCACTCCAGCATTATTTATTCATATCGCTGTCAGCCTGGTGACGGAACATCAGGGCTGTTTATCTGATCCTTTACAAAAAACTGCACCTTCTCCGCCTCTCGCTACTGTCAATTTAACTGCGGATTTACATGTTTTTAATTGTTAATGTTGTAATTGTATCACTTGTGGGTAAGATGAGGGTGTTTGCTGGGCATTTCTCTGAAATGTTTCTCAGAGTTAGAGAAAGTCTGAGCCCAGGATTGTGTTACTGTTAGTCGCTCCAGCTCCATCCTGTAGCATGTTAAAAATCTATAGGTGTTGTGACCCACATTTCAGGTGTGCCAAACCTCTCGCTGGCCTACATGATGTCATCCAGGTCTGATGAGTTGAGGACATGGGGTTCGGGTGAGCAGATCTGGGTTTCAGTGATCACTTGGCAGTAATGTCTGAGATCACAGTTTATTCTTCTCTGTTTGAACTTGTAAATCTTTTCTGTGCTGCATTTGTTCCTGAAATTTAAGTGGAATCCTGAGATGGATTAATGGACTATGATTTTAAATAACACGTTTACAAAATTCACTAGTTGATGGGTTGTCTACAGTATGTGAAGACTGTATAATTAGGTTGGTTTGGGGGTATGTGTTGTTGTAGACCCATATAGTACATTAGACAGGTTGGCCATCATGACTTATCCATATGGATAATAGCAACACTGTTCTCATCCAAGGATGGCTGCAGATGTGATAGGGTCTTTATATGGTCAACAGCAACCTCATGATTTCTCATCAATTTCAGGCCATCCAATCAAACTTCAGCCCTTAAACTCTCCAATTTCTTGGCCTGCTTCTATTAATTTCAGTTGCTCAGTAATCCGCGGGTAAAATCCCAGGGTTTGAACACATAGAAACAACAACACATTAAAATCTGAGTACGCTGACTGGTTTGATATAGAACAAAGGCTAATGGTATTCCTGGTGTTTCCCAATTGGTAGAGCTTGGTGATAAGGACACAAAGAGCATGGGTTTGATTCTCTAAAATAACAAACTGAGAAAATGTGCCCGAAATCACTTTATATGAAGTGTTTGCCAAATGTATAAATGTAAAAGTAATCTTACAAGAAATTAAAGTGGTTTATCTGATGGATGTGATCTGTGTTTGTTTAATCCTGCGGTCTGAAGTCAATTAGTACAGTTCTGTGGCAGACAAGTGATCCTCACATCTGCACAGCTGCTCTGAAGACAGCCAGAGGTCAACAGAGGTTTCAGTATTGTTATGATAATCTAAAGAACTGTCACTGTTTGAAATCTAAATAGTGTGCAGGAATCCCATTGAAACTGAGTGTGGCCAGCTGCTTTAAAAAAGAAGCTTTATGATGGCAAAGATCCCTGGAGCTCCTCTCAAACAAACTTGAGGCTGGTTGTGGAAAGGTTTCAAAGGTCTGCTGTGTCTCTCAGTGTTTGGCATCTCATGCCTAATCTGTAATCCCAGGATTATTAGTGAAGTGTTTGGAAAAATAAGTCAAATACTGTCTAATTTTGTGGAAGCTGTCTGCCACCTTGCACTGTGTATTCTCATGAATGATTCACTGTCATTAATTTGCAAATCTCCAAATTTAGCACTTTGAAGCACAAGGAGGTAACATTATCTTTTTGAGAAGGTTCAGAGTCAAAATGTGTGAATGTGGTTTTCGTTTTTTGTTCTAAATACAAGTGTTAACAATCTGTATTTTCTTCACAATTTATCATATCGGCCTCTGCTTTTTCAAATTAGGTTTAATTACATATCAATATTGTTCACAGTTTTCTATGTCTTATTGTATTGATAGTTATAGTCTATTGAAAATACAGGAAATAATTAGGGAAAAACTGGGGAATGTTTGATGACAGGAACCAGATGCAAGCACACATCACCCCTGTAAGCACCAAGGCTAAATGTTGTCCAATAGGCCATGTGTCCAATTATTTTATAAAATTTGAATCAGGTTAGTTCAATGTTGGTGTGTTTACTTTTGTCACATGTGATGCCAATATTGTGCTATGAAGTTAGTCAGATACTTCATGAAAGCAGTAAAAACAAGTTGAATTTCAAAAAGCATTTAACCAGTGAGTTGTTTTGTTTGCACGTGTGCTGCAGTTTCACTTTAAACCCCGGCTCTTAAATTGCCCAGCTGGCCTTTGTTAAGGGATTTCCACTCAACTGCCCTCTGGGACCCGCGCATGACCATTCTGCTTTAAGACGTCTGAGGTGATGGAAAGGAGGGGAAAACATGAAGAGAGAATAGTAGGAGGTTTGTGACCATCTGTTGCTTATACAGTAAACCCCGTACACAAAGCAGGTCCACACTGCTGTGCCTTCACAGGCAGCATCATGCAGCTCTCGTGTGGAAAATCTTTAACCTCACCACATAATGTATGACATCACATGGATCGACAGAACAGGGCACAGCGGCTTTCCAGCAGTGCCAGTGAAAACATGTCTGATTTTAAACGCTGTCATTACAGTGGGAATATTATAAGACAGACTTTCAGAGTTCCTCTTTCCCTTTGATTTCACTCAAGAAAAAATATGAAATACAGCAATTTATAGTTGTTTCAGTGTGATTTAAAAATACATGACATGATCATTTAGATGTTTTGGCAAAAAAGTAATAGATGTGGAGCACAATGGCTTTCTTTATTTTAAAACTAGTGTTTGTGGGTGATTGCCAGGGCATTGCAGTGGTTTATATCTCATCGCTATGTGGTTGCTAGGGTGTTTAAAGTGGTGTCTAAATTGTTGCTTGCCAAATCAAAAATCTAAACCTTTGATATAGCATATCATTTGCTAACCTACTCTATGATATTCTGCTGCATAAATATGGCCTACAATATATATGATATATATGTAAATTAATGTATATGTGAATATATGGCCTACAATTGTAAAGTTTAGTCATATGATAAGTAAAAATAAACCAAAGTTTAAAACTTAGGGCTGGGGTTTTGGAAAAACCCACAAATTATTTAAGACATCAGGATTATCCTTAGGAATATTCCAGGAAAGATTAACTTCACTGTACCATCACATAATGTTATATTTCTGCAGTCTGCCTCATATATAAAGGTCAATACATAGGTTTGGCCCATGCCAGGATGTGCCATTTCTGTTTATAGCAAGTAATTTGTAAAGTGCCCTTTATAGCAAATGATTCCTGGTACATAAATAACGTTGTATTATGATATAAAAAAAACATTGCTGCTGACTGAGCTTTGTTATATTTATTGGTATGGTTTGTCCTGTTTGCCTTTATTAGTATAGATACTAATACAGTACGAGTATAGTATATATTTTGTTATTTATCAATTTACAATAAAGACTGCATAAGCTGATCAACTCAGCTGCAAAGTTCTGGAGTCTGATGTTTGCTTCCATTAATCTGTAAGAGAAAATCTTCTCGCAAGGAAAGTAATTGAAGCACAGCCCCACGTGCCATAAAGCCAAATTCTGTCATTTAGAATTATGTAACAAAGGCGGTTGATCTTCTTAAATCTGTAGACCTGCTTTAGCCATAATAAATATTTTCTCTCAGTCACAATCACGTGAAACAGCTTTTCTGTGCCCTGTGCCAGTCACTAGTTCCTGATCTCTCCTGATCCTTCATTTGTGAGGAACTGAAAAAAATGCCCTTTAGGTGTTTTGCGTGTATTCCTGTAACTGAAGGTTGTTGTCTGAAGCTCATTTTGTTTCTGGAGTGAACGCCCATGAACACACTAACAAAAAGAGGTTGTTAGTCATGTTTAGTCTTGTCATTTGCGTGTGTTGATTGAATGTGTCACGGAAGTTGAATGCTAGTTGTGTTTCTCTGCTAATGAGACAATGGGGACGCACATTAGCATACAGTTTAAGCCTCTCCACCTCTTTTTTTTCTTTTAAAATGCCCTTTTAACTCTGTCCCAAAGGCCTCAAGCATTAGTGCTACATTTAGCAAGGCTTTTTAAAGACACCTGAAAGGGATTCTCTGTTGACATAGGATACAATTAAAGTAGAGATAACACAATTGTCTTATCAGAGATAGCATTCTAAGTGCATGTTTAACTACAGGAATAGTTTGGTCGAAGTGAAAATGAGTGAAAATCCTGTCATTGTCCTCAAAATCCTGTCATTACTCAAACCCATATTATTTTTGTCCCTTTTTATAACACAAAAGGTAAAAATCTGAAGACTGTGCATTTAAGTGTTTTCCATTAAGTACACATAACAGGGCCTGTTTATGTGAATGACAGTCTGAAATCAATTCATTCTCCTCTCTTTGACATTCATACTTTTGTTCTTTATATTGACTAAAGTGGAATATAAGTGAACAAGTTCTGTGGACAAGGCTGCATTTCTAATACTTTTGTGTCCATTTCAGACACCTGAAAGCTTTAGTCCCACGTACATTATATTGTATGAAAGATGAATTTGAAAGAACATGCAAGTTAATGATGACAGTTTTTTTTGGTGAATGGTCCTTTCAAACTTCACCAGAGGTTATTATTTTGATCTATTTAGGTGTAAAGTGGGTTAACCTTTTAGGCAAGCATTAAACATTAGGCCATTTTTGACGCTCCACTTGAAACCATGTATTCGTCTGGCCTTGTTATATAAGTTGGTATATGCATTGCTATATACCAACACTTACACACTGTATCATGTGTGTATGATCATCTTTATACAGTGTGTTTTGGAAAGAGTGGATGCATATTGTGTGCATGTGTACTTGTGCGGCCTGCTGGTTTACGTGCTGTTGCACATGTCAGCTTGTTGTTAATAGTTAATGAGGATTGGTATCGTTGAGCTCTGACCTTGGGGCTTGAGTTTCCTGCTGGAAGCTGGTGCCATTGATCCTTTGTTTCTCATGTGCTGTTGGACAAACTACTCCCTCAACACTTCATTGGCCATCTGGATGCCTGTGCTGTGAGGATCTATGCCTGTCACTGTGAGTGCAAGGGACCACCTCTGCTACAAAGGAGGAAGAAAGGACCTGGATGTCACACAGTGTCACAGAAGTATATTGCTAGTGGCTCAGAACTGCAGGAAATGACTACTGGTCTTAGTAGCCAGATGTGGGGTTTCCTGTTTTTGCCGTTTGTGGATTCTTGGCTTTCTTATCAAAAACATGGAAGTTGTGACTTTGTTTATAGGGTGTCACAAATATAGACAAAAGCTTAGCTGAGCCTTTTTTCCAATTGCAGCTGTTTTCATCATTAACTGTAAACAGGAAACAGTGTTATGATTAAGTCCTAGCAGAACATAAAATGCAGAACATAAAACCTGAGCCATGTTTAAGTGCCAAAATAATACAGAAACTTGAAGGTGGGGTCTGTAAGAACTACCTACAGTAGCAACTAACCAGAACAACCACCCTTAACAAGCACTGCTCATTTTCTTCAGTCAAAGTTAAAATCCAGCTTTCTTCTTTCTTCATTTTTTTTCATTTTTTTCTTCTTAGCTTTTTATCTTCTGACATGAGAAACAAGCATCTCTGTTTTAAACATAGACTTGGTTAGCTGCTCTCAAAGGCCTTCACTCTGTGAGCAGCATGTGCTGTGGCCATGAATAATGTTCTGCGCTGTACTTCTGAGAAATGAATGAGTAGCAAAAATGGCTGTGGTTTTTTAATGATGATGAAGGAAAGAGAAAGACCATGATGGGCTGTGAGGGTTTGGCTGCAGTTTCGCTCATTTCTTTCCTAGGGCAACGCTGTCAACTTCTGCTTGTTCACTGACAACTTCCCTGTATCACTTTTCTGTTTTCCTTGACAGAACTTCAGAGTTCCTGTACAGTGTACATTGTCCTATTCATACACATACATATTTAATGTCTGTAACAATGTCTGATTGTCTCATGTGATGTGTCTGTCTCTCAGGGTGCTCGTGTGTGGGTGCGAGACAAGGCACAACTCCTGCCCTCCACCGTCAGCTGCTGTGATGAGCGAAGCCTCACTCTCACCACAGACTATGGAGAGGTAGGTGGGACAATCTGCTTCAGAAAACATCTTTCAACGGTTTTAAATGAATAGTTCATAAGAATAATCATTCACTTCCTGTCAGGTCATTCCAAACCAATTTCACATTTACTTCAGTGTATAACAGACGTTCATCAGGAAAAAGCACAAAAGCATGCAGACATTAAAACTATGCATGACAAGATGTCAAGGTTTGACATCAGTGATGCCAAGTGCTGTTTGTTCTTACACCTCTCATGAGTAGATGGGTTGATTTATAGCCAATAATTAATATATTAGCCCTTTCTGGATTGCACCAGAAGACCTGTATAGTAGTGCATTATTTAAATGTGATTAGCATTAAATGTGATTACAGGTTTTGTGATTACAAAGAAAGAATGTCATGGGATAACTGGGTAACTCTTACTGTAAGGCCTGAATTCTGTTCAGTCTGTTCTGAATTGCATCTGTATTTGAAATCAGATTTCCAGCTGCTTGTGGTGTTAGCCTGAGTCAACAAGAGAACAAACTGTGTGAGGAATCGTTTCTGATCATGTGAGCAGTATGACTGATCTGTGGTTTCTCACTAATATACTGTAGAAAGACGTTTGGTTTGAATAACAGGGACTGGACTTTAGTCACCCTGTTTAATCAGTGCAGTCCACTGTTAGATCTTTGTGTCTGAAGGAAATCCTGTTCCCAATACACAATGAGAGAATGAGAAGGCAGATCGTACTATATTTATCATATGTGTGTCAACTGGAATTTGCTTTGTTTTAGTAGTTCAGAATGTCTTAAAGCAATATACAGTTTTCTTGTAAGTGTATATATTACTTGTAAGAAATGTAATATTTAGAAATGAGAGAGCATAAAAACACCTTTCTTCCTAGGTAAATAATTGCAAAAACAGATGTTCACACATACCACAAGATAAATTAAAATGGAAACAACACAAGGATCCTGTAAATGTACAAATTCTTGGATGCATAATGTAAACGGATAAACGGATCAATGAAATAATGCAGATATAAGTAGGCGCCATGGCAGAGATAAGCTGTTCTAATGGCATCATTACACTGATGAGTGTAACTGACTATTGCCATAATTGCTTAAACTGCAAGCGTTTAAATGCCGGATTTAATGCACATACTGAAATTCTAATATTATACACGCATTTACATTAATGACTTCTAATGTGGTCCTGAGTAACTTTTCTCTCTGTTAGCACCAAATTAAATCAATCGTACATTTGCAAGATCGAGTTGCATTAATCTATAGAGAGGCTTTCAGAGAGAAAATAAATGATAACCACAATTATTGTCAATTAAAAACACTAACATCTTCAAATCGCACACAACACGAAGTGGCTCCCAGCATGCATTGCAGGATCTGGTGTGTAAGTATTTCATATGCAAACCTAAGTGCATGGGACCCCATGACATGTTTTATTTAATGAGCTCGCTGTGGCATTCATGGCAGGCTAGAGGTCAACAGAGGTCAGAGGGGTGTTTGTTATACACGGGGAAAGAGACACCTTTAACAAACTGCTCATTTATCAATGTTAACACAGACACGGATCCGGGGTCAAGGTTAAACTCTGACTTCTTCAGAAAAACGACCTCCTCCTGCAGACAAACACTGTGGGACGCGAGCAGAATGTAACCCCCTCAAAACATCAGCTCAGTTCTCAGCTGCCCAGCTGAGCACCAGAGAGCTGTGTAGTATGGGAGCCACTCAGACTAAAAGCACAGAGAATGAGCAAGGAAATTATGGGATGGAATAATCACAGTGACAATCTTTTTTAATGTAACTTATTAATGAGCATCAGAGATTTATCCCCAACTTCATTCATTTTAAATTATTTTATTTCTTACAACTGGTTTACAGAAAATTGTGCAATATTTTATATTCCACTTTTATATTATATCCATGTTAATATTATTATAATATATAAATAATATAAATAATAATAATTGTTGTTGTTGTTAATGTTGTTGTTGTTATTGTTATGATATTTTATAAATGTATTATAATTTTATACATTTATGCAGCACATGGGTGGAGAATAGATTGCTTCTTGTGGACTGTCCCTATCTGTCCTGCCCCACCCACATAATGCATATTCATATAAGTCCTACAAAACAGTAAATAATACAGCAGTGTGTGGTCTTTTAAACACAAAGCCTCATCCAAGACACTTGCAGGAGAAAGTAGAGAGACAGAAATGCTTCAAACCTTCAACCTTAAATTTGTCAATTAATAAAATTAATGTAAAAAATGTTAAAGCTCATTCAGAATGTGGAGGTTTATATATATACTCATAGTATTTCATACATTATATGCCTCGTTTTAGTTCCTCTCATGTCACAATTGTGCATCAGTCTGAGTGGCTTTAGTGCAAAGGCCACAATACGAAAGCATTGATTGTGCGCTTAATAACACTGAATCAATGGATTTAGCAGATGGTCTCACATGCACAAGCACGTTTAGAGAGCTTGTGGTGGCTCACAGAGTGCAGTGAGGTTATGCGTGCAAGACCATGAAAGCACTTATTGAATGTTTACTCTTAGTGAAGAATACTTAAAGAAAAAACAAACATGATATTTCATCCAAATCTTACTTAGTGAAAATAATGCTTAAAATAATGGTCATATCCCAGATGCGATATCCCACAAAATACATATGAGATTAGTGTGCAAATATAGTGGATAAAGACATGATAGTAAGGAAGATAAAACTGTCTAACACAAACGCTTCTGTTAAACACAATGAGGTGTTACTGGAATTCTGTTATACAACTTATTGAACTTAAGTGATAGCATATTGGAACTTACTGGAGTTTAGACAGTTCTAACAATTAATGTTTTTTCTTATGTTTTATTTATGACCAAATAACTTGTACTCTCATCATTGGTCCACTGCTTAGCAACCTGAGGGGATGTTCCTGGTTCCTGGTGCACTGTCACCACTCAAACGTCTGTCCTGTGATGTAAATGACAGTGATGTGTTGATGGCACTATGACAAGGTGACTTCCTGCCAAGTGCCAATTTGTTGAGCACAACAGGACAGTCTAACCTAGGGCAACACGATCATAGATGTTAATGGCACCCTATTAATTAACTTCCATCTTAAGGCATTATCGAAATTTGAGTGTGTGTTTTGTAACACCTAGTCTGTTCTTTAATCTCTATGCTGTCATGAACTGAATACAAAATACAGCATTAATATTTTATATTTACTAATGTGATAGATTCAGTCATATTTAAAACGTTCACCCATGCAGCTGGCCATTCTCCCAGTTTATTGTTTACTTTGTAAGCGCTGTGCCTCTCAGTCAGTTGTCATATCCATTTAATTGTGTTACATGATCATCAGAGTGATATTGACTGACAGCAGTGAGATCACAGCGATACACAAAGACAATAAGAGTGAAGCAAATGTGATGTTACTTTGAGTGGGAGAGTCAGATTGTCAGAATAATGTATCTGATTATTTGTATTGAGCTCAAGTCAACCTCAGAATATTTGACAGCATAAATTTGACCTCAAACCAGTACCACAAAACACAGGCAAGCACTAAAAAGAACTATAAAGAGAAGAAAAGTATTTATATTGTGATAATCTATGTGCCCTTGGAGACAAAGGCAATTAGGGCAGATGGCACTTTCCGCACAGGCAGTACAGTTTGGTGTCCCATTACTTATTTGGAACATTAGAGGGACAAATACTGTTAGATAATATAAATTACACCACATGTGGAGTAGATTTCACACATCAAAGGTCAGATATCACATGTATTTATTTTTAACAAATTTAAAATTGTGTGGTGACAGAAGCTGTTGTTTAAAGACAGTTTCACAGATATGAACACAGAATTCTGGGTAATCTAATCAATCAAGAGACCTTCTAATAATGTCTTCTGTTGCATATTTATTATCATGTTTTTCTGACAATAAATATGCATAATATTTTGTATTGTTCCAGCCCAACATCCAGGCTGTTTGTTTCCTCCTTCTCCCTCAGCACTTAAAACAATTATCCCACGACTAAGAATGTGGGGAATCTGTCTTCAGAACCACAGGAAGGTCTTATTGCTTAAACATCCTTGACCTCTAAGCTGGTTATCTGTGAGTGGATCATATGGCTGAGCTCATGTGTGTTTATGGGTGAACTTTAACCCACAAAGCCATTGGTTTCCTGCTGGCTTGAGAAACGACCCAAACAACACATTTCTGGTCCAGGCTTGCTGTTTGCTTCCCACATAGATTGTTGTCATGCGATGATAAAGTAAAACTATGACACACATTTACACAACTATGGCAACTATGAGCTGCACTGCTTTAGCAACAATGGCTTCATGATGCATAAATGAGTGATGAGAGGGTCATGGCGCCCCCTGTAATTGACTTAGTGTATTGCGTTTCCATGGGATCACAATACTATAAACAGTTTGGTGCAAATTCTTTTACGGTTATTATGCCTATCACTGAACATAACCAAAGTAACAATTTACATTTAGACCATTGAGAGAATGAAAGCAAAAACCAAAGAAAACAGATTTTTTTTTTCTCACTGTGAGACTGGCTAGATGGAGATAGAGACACAATTTCTCCATGACACTTTCTCCAATGTCTTAAGCCAAAGAATGTGTGTATAACCTCAAGACAGTAAACTTAACAATTCCATGTGCTGTAATAGCCTTTGTAAAATTCTTGGGTTGCCTGCGCACTAAGGAATAACAGATCATAAAGTTCAATACTACAAAACACATCCGGTGCTGACTGTATATATATATGAAACTGTCATGCCTCCCAGCCATTCATTAAGCAGATTAGATGAACTGTTTTTAAATGCAACATGTAAACATGATGCTGCATAATGGAGCCTGTCCAGGAATCTGAGGATGGTTCTCTGAGGAAGTTCTCAGGACAGTGAAAGTGAGAGGAGCTGTTTGAGGATGTCATGCAGGGTATGGTTTCAGGAATGTGACACAACCTGGCAGGGAGCAAGAGAGCAGGCCTGGGCGCATTAGCAAAACAAGCAACAGGCCCACACATGCACTATACTGTAAATCAACTCTGTCTCGGTGCACTGTTGATTCATAGCAGCATAAATCACAGCTAATTTCTTCTCACATTGGCTTGAGGTGCATGTCTTCTGTTTGCAACTGCATTTATAGTGAAGTCAGCTGTTCAACAATATCACAAGACCAAGAATATTAGATATTGTTTTTACATTTATAAGAAGTGAATTTTTGATAATAATATCAATGTATATTAATTGTATATTAACTGTATATAACAGCCTTCCTGTTAGCTCAACTGGTAGAGCATTGCGTTATATATATATATACATATATGTATAATTAAATATGTTAATTAAAAATTAATATATGTATATTAAAGTTTCACACAAAACCAAAGCAGTCATGCATGTTAGCTAGCAATGCAGTGATTGGCAAGTGCTAGCAAAGCTAGCGGCTCCTCTCATCATAGGGATTCAGACAATGTTTCTAGTTGTCATGCAGACTATTGGTTCTGTGTATAATAGTTGATACTCACTTCCTCTGTGTGTTCTGTGTGTTGAAGGTGATGACTCTGGATCAGGGTGATGTCAACAGGCTCAAGGTTTCTCCCATGCATCCCACCAGCATCGGTGGAGTGGAGGACATGTCCACACTGGCTGAGCTGCATGAGGCCGCCATCATGCACAACCTCTTCCTACGATACCAGAAAGACCTAATTTATGTAAACTTCATACATTTCATTTCATTCCCTAAATCTGTAGATGAATTTGTAATGTTTTATGTAAGGGTAACAAACGTCATGGCAAATATAACAAAGTAAACTTTAGGATTTTTAAGGCCTCCAAAAATTTAATCTGAAGGCCTGTTTAATCTGACAGTCTAATTTCTGTGCAAAATGTTATTTTGTGTTAAAAAATGTTGAATTTAACAGCATTCACACTAGGAGCAAATAGCAAAAGTTCCTGGTAAAGTTTATGGTGTGTGGCCCTGACTACATCCATGAGAAATCCTACTATTTATAGTGTAATATACTATTTTATATGTTTAGCAAATTTTTTATGCTACATTTAATAAAAATTATGTCTTCTTTTCCATTAAATTACATAATGTCCAACATCAAAGATCTAAATCCTAATTCTTTGTTTTTATTGGTGTCTTGCAGACTAACATTGGCTCCATCCTGGCAGCTGTGAATCCTTATAAACAGATAGCAGGTCTGTATGACCCAGAGGCTGTAGATCTGTACAGCAAACATCACCTGGGTGAGCTGCCACCTCACATCTTTGCTGTGGCCAATGAGTGTTACCGCTGCCTGTGGAAGAGACACGATAGTCAGTGTGTTCTTATCAGGTAACGTCCTGTCAGCCTGGTTTCTGTTTCAGAGCTGAGAGAATTATATTACAAGAAAACAGGACATTAATGAAGTAAATGTTGATTTTAATTTGATAAAGCTCACATCAGTGTTGTGTTTTGTCCTTTGCAAAGACACACAGAATGATTGTTGTGCATGAATGCTTGGGTAATCTGTTCAAATTTCAAAAGAAATATAATCTGATCGTAAGACTAGTGACTGGATTAATCGTTAGATTAAAAATAGGTTTATTGCAGAACAGCTTCTGGGTCAAAAGATGGAGGTCAAAGTTCCTTTGGTTTGTGGGAGGTTGAAATGAGAACACCAATGTCTGTTGTATCAATTGGACAGTTGTGTGTGTTTGTTGTCAGTGGTGAGAGTGGTGCTGGGAAGACTGAGAGCACCAAACTGCTGCTGAAGTTTCTGTCCGTCATGAGTCAGAACTCCACAGGTTCTCCTCTGTCAGAGAAAACCACGAGGGTGGAGCAGGCCATCGTACAGAGCAGGTACCACACACACAATGTCCAACACACTCTGTACTCATAGACATAGTTTCCTCCTCGTTTCTTTAATAGCTGTATATTTCTCCTCTTCTTCAGTCCAATTATGGAGGCATTTGGAAATGCAAAAACTGTTTACAACAACAACTCCAGTCGCTTTGGCAAGTTTATTCAGCTTCACTTCTCTCAGAGCGGGAACATTCAGGGTGGATGTATTATTGATTACTTACTCGAAAAGGTATTTTTTGTTCATAATTTACTTATTCTGTATATTTCGAGATTTATTACTAGACTCTAAATCTAAGACTGCTTTAGGATTTAGAAAAAGTAAAACAAAGATATTGTTTAATTGTCGATTCTTCATACACTTGTGAATATCATAACAAAAAATATCATTTTTAGTTTTTTATCTAAAAAGTTGTGATACCAACTTTTTAGTTAAAAAATGCTCAATAAAATCATTTGTACTAGTAGCCCCAGACTTTTGGACCCCCAATGTATATTGCTGTCTTCATTTCTGTGTGTAAATACTGTGTTAAATTATATTTCAGAATCGTGTTGTCCGGCAGAATCCGGGGGAGAGGAACTATCATATATTTTATGCATTGTTGTCAGGTGCTGACCATGAGCACAGAGGTGAGATTATTGTGCTTATATCTTATATCTAGTCTTATATAGTCTTATATCTCTGGTCATTGTGTTGAACTCTGTGTGTTGTCATTGTGTTTTCATCATTAGAAATGTACATGTTGGCTGATTCT
>JBAJNP010007677.1:0-21987 GCA_036877545.1 Yasuhikotakia modesta | reverse complement strand
CATGTTGTTTCCCCTGACAGTGGTGGTAAGATTGTATATGAATTGTTTTGCTCATTACAGCCCTTTTAGATTTTAGACACACGCCTGTTGATAAATGACGAACTTATTTCTCCATGTGTGCTATTCTCATTTACAGAAGCTTTTCAACATCCCATCCCATCCCAATCACAGAGGACTTACACCAAATACACCAGATTGCAATCCAAACTGAGATCAATAAACACCAATGACATATATATATATATATATATAAATATATATTCACACATACATACAGTACATTGTATATATATTTAATATATGTGTTTATATAATTTACTGCAGGTGTAAAATTACTTCTTGACATGAAGTGCTCGTGTCACCTTGATGATTTATTCACAGTGCCCAACTCAAAACGTCTCTGCCATTAAACTTGACCCACAAGTTTTTTCCCCCTTTTTTTCCCTTAGGATATTTGTGAACCGGAGTTTGACACTTGAAAACATCAAGTGTTATGGCTTTGACATGGATTACACTTTAGCAGGTAGGAACATTTATCTGGGAAAGGCTGTCAGGATATATGTTGAGTTTTACTGTATGTTTGCCTGAACTATTTTGCTCTTAACAGTGTATAAATCTCCGGAGTATGAGAGTATGGGCTTTGAGCTTCTCAGGGACAGAATTGTGTCAGTCGGCTATCCACACGAACTGCTGGGTTATACATATGACCCAACCTTCCCTACTCGGTAAGTATTACTTAGTTAGCATTCCTAGCATAGCTTAGTTAGCACTAGTTCAGTTCATTATAAAGGTTAGTGACATTGATAAACATTAAAATGTTCGACCATACACACATTATTGTTTATGATGTGTCAGGTAACCCAAGAGTTCATTGATTTAAACAGGGATGGTGCTCAGTCATGTGACCTCTGATGTCACTCTGATGTAAGCATTCATTAACCAATGAGAAGACGGTTTCAGTTGTGCTTTTCAAACTGACAGGGCGCTTTCCACACCCTTAAAATGCATTTTACAAATCCTTATCTGTCAAACGTCCTGTCAGTCCCTTCACTAATGTGTAGGCATTTATTCTAAAGCAGAGCATTTACATATTTACAATACATACGTTTCTTTACATTAAGCACAGGCATATACCAGCTGTTCCTATAGAGTTCTATAACCAAAATATTAGGTTATATTAGGTCAGTCAAGTTAATGCTTTTACATACATATTTCATTACAATGCTTTTCATTTTTGAGAGCATACTAAAATTTCTATTGAATTATTGCATTATCTTATACATAACATGTTTTCTACACAGTGTCTTTCTAGTTCTCTCACTTTCTTGTTTCCTATCTAGAGGTCTGGTATACGACACAAAGTACGGTAACCTGTTAAAAATCGACTCCAATGGAAACATCCTGGTCTGCACTCATGGCTTTGAGTACATCAGAGGGTGAGTCTGATGATTTGAGGCATTGGTCTGACATCAGAACATTTGAACAAAACAGGAAGTTGCTTGTGACAAAATGTTATAGAGGCGAGATGAAAGGCAAAAAACGAGGAACAGGAGCATCTTAAAAAACAGCACCATGTACTGCTAAACAACAGCTTAATAAATAATAACAATTGATAAAATAATGAAATGAATAATAGTAATTATTATTCAAATAGTGCATTATTTGGTTTGTAAACATTTTTCTTCTGTAAATATTTCATTTGACTTTCCAGTGTGGATAAAAAGGTAACACTTCAACACAAATGTTTCCAATATAAGTCATGTTTATTATTTCTGCAGTTCTGTTTGTTGCCAGTAGTGCAGAAATTCCACATTTAATCTTTTACATACCATGTGTTAAAAAATGCAAGTCAGAGCCAGGTTTTGTGGTCTTATGGTCTTAAAGTGTCTTATGAGACTATATAGATTAAGCACAGATGACGTAATAGAATATATTACACTTATTAGAAGTTTATTTATATCTAACACCTGGTGTAGGAGGGAGTTTTTGAAGACTTTGTTTATGAGGTAGTTGTTGTTGTTTCCTGGTATGGGTTACACTGTTATGGGTTAGACAGCTAAAATGCATGGATTAAGATAGACATATCTGGCAACCGACCTGAGTCCACTTCAAAAAACCTGTACTGTCTCCTAAAATGTGCCACCAAATTCATAACGTCAGCAGCTGTAGCCTTAGTAGGAAAATAGGAACATATCTGCTTGTATCATCTTAGTTGAATATCCTAACACATGAGACAGCAGAACAAGGGATTTTCCATCAGGCGCCACTGCACCATGGGCTAATGTTGACATAGCTTTATTTAGCAAGAGATTAGCTTGCTGTGAACAGTAGTTATTAGACCTATCTGTCAGCACTGGACGGTAACGCATTAGTTCTATAGCTCAGTGGCAGACCGCTCCGTCGCAAGCTTTGTGACTTATGCGTGCATTGCATGCGACATCCTTTGTAAAAAAATAGTGTAACTGTTTTCAAGATTCTTCTGTTGTAATTAATGTGTCTGTTTGCAGCACACAGATCCATGAGTATTATCCGAACAAGTTCATCCAAAGAGACGACACTGATCGCTTTTACGTCCTCAACACGCTCTTCAACCTATCAGGTACATCACTGCGTTTGATTGGTTAAGTGAAGGAATAAATCGTCCAATTACAAAGCTAACAAACTTCACGTCTCCTTTATTTCTCACAGAGACATATCTTTATGCATGTCTTGTGGATTTCTTCACCAAAAGCACCAGATACAAAAAGTGAGTGAATTTCCTGCAACAGTTATGCACTCCAATGTCTCGGTTGTACCACAAATATCATGGTTAATGAGAAATCATGCTAGCAGTCACCTAGCAACATGTACAAAGTTTCTTTTAAAGATGATGATCTCTCAGTATTCTAACTGTCTGTATGAAACATTTCACTGCCACCCCACAGTCACTTTTACGTTCACTATTAGTTTAACTTAAAGTCTGTTTTCTCACTGTTTCTCCTTTCAGCTGTGAGAAAGGGTTCAAACACGGTGACTTGTTCATGTCACACAGGAGCATGTTTCAGGATGTCCGGGCCGCAATGGATTACCTGCATGAAACTGTATGTTCAGTGAATCACTAATATATAAAACAAACACTGACATTCACCACAAACACTGACATTCAGGCAAACACTATTATTCACCACAAACACTGACATTCACCACAAACACTGACATTCACAACAAACACTGACATTCACCACAAAAAGTGACATTCACCCCAAACACTGACATTCACCACAAAGAGTGACATTCACCCCAAACACTGACATTCACCACAAACACTGACATTCAGGCAAACACTATTATTCACCACAAACACTGACATTCACCACAAACACTGACATTCACAACAAACACTGACATTCACCACAAAAAGTGACATTCACCCCAAACACTGACATTCACCACAAAGAGTGACATTCACCCCAAACACTGACATTCACCACAAACACTTACATCTGAATTCTTGTTATGTTTAACTACTGAACTCGTTGAACTAAGAAATAGTGCAACATGACTTTAAGACATTAAGTGTTTGATGTTACTTGGTAAATTGTCTAAATGAGTTTTTCAGCACAAAGTATTTAATTTAACTACAATGATTATATAATTGATTTGTTTTTTTCAGGGCTCTTTGAAGGAAAGAACTTTGAAGAACCTGGATAAATATGTGATTAAAGATGTAAGTATCGTGTGCTATTTATTAATATAATTGTATTAAACTGTATTGAATTGTAAATCAACTGTTAATAGCACTTGATATTAAACTTTATATGTTTACATTTAAACAAACATTTTGTTTTGATTTTGTTTAGCCCCGTCTCCCTGTTTTGCTCAGCCGTATTAAAGCGGTCGCTAAAGTTTTCCTGGCCACCAACAGTGACTTTAAATACACAGAGGTAAAAAGAAATAACTAAAATAATCTGTATATACTGCAAACAACACATCATTGCACACTAACATCATTTTTATCAGTTTGTTGTGCTTTTAATTGTATTACTTTGTCTTTTCACTCAGGCTATTATGAAATACTTATTAGATTCCCCGTCTGGCTCCAAGGTGAGATGTCTAAATGTTTTTATTCACTTTTCTGACATTTTTATTTAATGTATGATTCACAGAAATCAGCCATGAGACTATAACTGAATTACACATGAAGTAAATACACTATGATTATTAATTGTAACACTGTGACACAATTGTATCATTTCATGGATGTAAATCATTGTATCAACAACAATCATGTTGTTCAGATCCCCAAAAAATCCTGGCGGTCCTACTTTGACCTGGTGGTTGTGGACACAAGGAAGCCCTTGTTCTTTGCAGAGGGGACAGTATTGCGACAAGTAGACACAGTGAGTTTAAAAATGTATCCCCCTTCTTTACAGTTAGATGCAGCTAAGCTTCTATAAAGACATAAACATCATTAGAAAAGGTATTTAACAGTTTTAAGCAAACATTTCATTGGTCTTAAACAGTTACTGATATCTTCAAAAGCTATTTTGATTAATTATTAACAAATAATTTCTATACAGTGCTCTAAAAAAGCTTGTGGTTGCTCAACTGTTAAGTTTAGCAGTAAAATATTAGCATACATGATCATATAAAATATAAATATGGTATGAACATTTTGGCCATTTTAATATTCTTTAAAAATGCATAGAATATTTAATATTCATATAAAATGCATATATTTAAATTAATACATCCTTAATACAATTCACAAAGATAATAAGTTTTTTTAAAAAACGTCTTAAATGATGCAGGACACTGGCAAGTTGCGTATAGGGACATATACTGGAGCCCTTCAGCACGGGACAGTGTATTCTGGAGGTAAAGAACTGTAATCTCATTATCATATCTTATATGTTAGATATGAGGGCTAAACTGGAGGCCCACATCACTTCTTCTTCTTGTTTAAGGATCTTCTGATATTGTCTGTGATTTGCTGGACGTCAGAGGGAAAGACATCCTCTATGTGGGGGATCATATCTTTGGAGACATCCTAAAGTCAAAGAAACGCCAGGGCTGGAAGACGTTCCTGGTGGTTCCTGAGCTTGCTAAGGAGTTGCATGTGTGGGAAGACAAAAACAGTAAGTGCTCTGGTGTACATTTAGATATAGACCTTCTTAAAAATAAAGGTACACAAAGGTTCTTTGTTAGGCTGTATGGTTCCAAGAACCTTTAACATTCACAGAAGGTTACTGATGCAGATGGTTCTGCTAAGAACCTTTGACTAAAAGGTGAAACCAAAAACGTTCTGCTATGCCATTGCTATGAAGAAGAACCTTTAAAAACCTTCATTTTTAGGAGTGTATGTTTATACAGCCTCTTTAATGCAGATATAAATATAACTGTTGTCTTGTTTTCTGTTCAGGTATGTTTGAGGAGTTAAAATATCTCGACATTTTCCTTGCTGAATTATACCAGTAAGAAAAACTTTGTCTTGCCTCATTTCTGATCCAAAACATCTCAAGTTATGCATTAAAACATCGAAATATTGCGTTGGGCGTGTATTTATGAATGTATGAATTGTGGTAGTAGTTAAAGCACAATTTACCAGTTGGTGACTCTCAACTCCCATCGTTAACCCACGATGCAATGCTTATAGTGGTCGATAGATGGCGACAGAGCACTACATAGATACTATAACACATTTGCGCAGACTTCCGAGTCACCATCTATTCTCATACACAAGTGTTTTTATACTTTGCATAAATCCCTTTATGATCCTGATTGGTTAATCAGGTTAGACCGGTTTTGTGGGTACAAAAATTCCCAAAAGGATAGAGAAACATGACACACAAGCGCATGACTTCAATATTAAATTTGTCCGTCTTCTAAATGTTGTGCCATCAGGCATTTGGACAGTGAAAGTCGTGAGTGCCCAGACATCAGTGCCATTCAGAACAGAATAAAAGTAAGTTCAATCTAATCGGTCAGTTTCATTTATATTGCACTTTCTACAATACATAATGTTCCAAAACAGCTGTACATAGTGTCCTATTTGAAGTTTTAACTACTTGTAATAATGTATTTTGTATTATAAAGGTTTTCATGTGTGTTGCAGATGGTGACATATGGCATGGATTTGTGCTATGGGAAAATGGGCAGCATTTTTCGCTGTGGTTCTTCAAAAACTCTCTTTGCCAGTCAGTTATTGCGCTATGCAGACATTTACTCCATCTCCTGCCTTAATCTCCTGAGCTACCCCTTCAGCTACCTCTTCAGAGCTCCTCATGTCCTGGTAAGATCCACCATTATATTGTTTTATTTAAATATCTTAATATTTGTTTATTTAATTATCAAAAAATCTTATAAGATGCTTTCAAAAGTAAACAGAACACAGAAACAATGAAACAGTGGAAGTATTATGAATGTTGCTGAATTAAGGTGTCACACCAGTACACGCATATGGCTTTTATTTTACAACACAGGCACAGTTTTTAAGCATTTACTGAAACTAAATGCAGTTAACACCTTTGCAAAGTGACTCAGAAGAGTGTATTTAGAAAAGTCGAACACTGTTTGTTTTTCCCAATGCCCAAATTGTTGATATTTTTGTCTAATACAATGACATTTAATACCTTTATAATCTGCTTTATGGCAGAATTTCTGACTGCAGTGTTGTCTATGATGTGTGTTTTTCAGCTGCCTCATGAAGGCGCTCTGGAACCTCAGACCAGGGATCAGACCGCGTCAGAACTCTCAGCCAATCACATTCCTAAACCCACACTCAGCAAGGTTTGAATGACACGCTCACATTCATTTCAATGATATAAACCCTCAGCATTTTAACAAATATATTACATCCAGATATAATGATTAAATCAAATTTAAATTCTTGTTTTTCACACAGCACCAATGTGAGTGTGACCATGGCGACTGCGGACAAGATGAGAACTGTGTCCGAAATAACCCTGCCTCTCAAATAGAGACATGAGCACTGATGTGTTTTTATTGCTGTAAATATGAGCTTTGCTGTTTATGTCCATTTTATCTCTATAATATTAATTCCTGCCTTAACAAAATCTGATACAATGAGTTTGATGTTCAGTTTAGCTTCACTATGATTCTTCTGGCAGTAAATCTTCAAAGAAATTGATTTGTCGTGTTTGTGCCATTTTTATTTAAGCTCTCGACTACAAAAATAATCTTTGTGTGGCTATTTAAAATCAATGTAATCATTTTGTAAGACTTTTATATTGTTTTGTCTGTGCCTTTAAATAGTTTATTACGTTTATTTATTGTTTATGTTTACAGTTTTTATATACAAATGATATGTTTGTATAATTAAAGTATATTTGGTTTGAACTTTGGAAGGGATACGTCTACATATATTTTCATTAATAAATGTATAAATATTGTAAGGGGTGTTAATGCTAGTTTTCATTATTGGGGGGTTCATCTATGCTGTTATATACAATACAGCAGAATATACAGTATAAAATAGTTGGCTTAACTTAAACTGTGACTTTTAAACTGTTTTAAACTTTTATTCTGAGGTATTCATATTTCTGTTTGTAAACAAATTAAGATGATTCATTAAAATGCTTTATTTTAAACAGAGTCTATATCTGTCTACTTCTATAGATGTGTATGTATGTGTATATGATATTACACAGACAGCATTTAACATATGCAGCTGAAGCGGGGACTGTAGGCCAAATTCGTGGGAGTTGCCTATCAAACACACTCATCTGTGGAGCCTATAGATGTCAACACACGGACATCTTCAGGAAAATCTCTGTATGTTGTCCGTAAGATGGCGGCAAAGCCTATGTGATGTTCAGATGACCGCTGTAAAGCCCTTTATTATGAACATATACAGCTTCTGTTACTTGTAGGGCGTTTCGTTTTATATCCACAAATATATTGTGTCTGAGAAGTAAGATCAATATAAAATTTGTTTTAATATCCGCTGCATCGACCAGTTTTAACGCAGAGTAACGCAGAGAACAACTCGTACCTTCATAATGGACTATAAAAGACCATTATAACATTATAAACTGTAAATATAACAACATCTATCGAGTAAATGCGTTAATACAATACAAATGCATAAACGAGTTGCATCTATATTAGTTTAACAACTATATTAAACGGCGAGATCACGAGACCCCGCGTGTTGCTCTGCGTCTCATAACCTCTTTCATAGCATTGAAACGTCGCATGAAATAAACGCGTGGTCAAAATAAAAAGGCCAATATAGCAGAAAGCGGGATATGGAGCCTCACTGATGCTATAACGAAATGGGCCTGTGCTGTAATTTCCATTATTAAATGTTTGTCGCCATGCATGTACGTTTAACTCGCACAGTCTCTTGTGCTAAACGCAAGTAGGGATCGATCGTTCTCTGAAGATAGTGAGGGTCTCGTGTAACCTAGACTCCATTTTGACAACCCCATTTCATTGAGTTAGCTGTAAAATTAACTTACATCTCTATAGCTATTAACATATTGTTGTAGTCTTAAGATACAATGCTGCCCCAATGGACAGCTTTAGATATAATGTTTCATATCCACTTTTACCTAGAGTATAAAACAGCTTTAATACATGGGCCTATATAGACTGGCCAATATTCACCACACCAAGAATTAATGAAACATCTCTTTTAATTGTTTAACTCAACTTAAAAGGGTCTTTGACCCCTTTTGTTTGACCACCAAATAAAACTTGATAAGATTTAATGAATACAGCCCTACAGACGTTATTGTCTAACAGAAATTATTGTCTTCAGGAACAAAAAGTCAAACAAAACACCAATACATGTTTTCCCTTACAGTCAGCAAAGTAAGCGTCTGTAACGTTGTGTAAACGTTTATAGAGGCGCTACTATATTATTGCGCAATCTGCCTTAGAGAACTGAAAGCGGTTTGTGACAATGTGTGTCCTGTGTGATATATGACTTCAGACACATATCATCTCCCATTCCTCACATTCCACAATTTCCCAGCAACCCTTACAAACACGCCTCAACAAGTTGCATTCGTTACTTAAGTGGTTTGGGTGCTTCACTTGTTCATAGTTTCCCATCCCAGATAAACAGTTAACATTTAACCTAGGGCGCAATCTGCATCCCTGCCCTGAAATTAGTCTGCTTTGATGTTAACCAGCTAGGTTTACAGGGGAGGTATGGGTATAAACACATAAGGATCTTTGTGCATTAGTGCAATATTAAGCTTAGTTACAGTTTATGTTGTTTATTTACTTATAAATATATATAACATAACATTAGCAATAAATGTGTTATAACTGATTTGCTTTTTGACCTGAACTGGTTTTCCTACTAAAAGCAGGACTGTTGTATGAATTCTTGGCCCTAATTCTTTCACCCTACATAGCCAACAACAGCAAATTTCTATAGATACCAGACAAGTACAGACACCTTCTATAGAGTCCATATGTCTACTATGCCTCTAGCATATAGGTATGGTATGCACGAATCAGAGCCTATAGGGCCGATTCACTCAGTTATGTTAAGGACTGTCTGAGCAATGCAGAGAGACACATTTAGCAGTCCTGGGCCCCTGTCCTGTCCCATCCCCCACCCCTATACTGGACCTGCTTCTCTGCATTCCACTGAAAACATTCCCTCCCCCCCACTAACCTGCGACAAGGGAGGGTCTAGCATGCACCTATATTCAGGCCCTTCAACTGACTTTACCTACAAACCAACCATGTTACATGTAATAATAATGTTAATCCTAATTGTAATGTACATGCTATTTGCTCCCCGTCCCAAACACAAATGATACCTCAACTCGGCTTTAAGTGAATAGTTCAGTTAGAACTGAATTTATTTATCAAGAATGTGACAAACCACAGTTGAAACATATGAGGCCCTTCTGTTTCCCAGAATTCCTGTGACGGATGAACACAGGCAGAGGTTAAATGCTATGACAATACTATTGCACTGCTAGAATGGATGGTACAGTAGTGCAATATCGTCAGAGCAGCTGACCTCAGCACATCAGCACATGCGGTCAGCCATCTTCTTTAGCCAATGGCTATTAGTGCTCTATTCCCCGCTTAGCATTTTCACATTTGATTAGCGAGCAATTTTGCAACTGTCTTTTAAAAGTCTGTGTTTATTAAATACATTTTGTGCCACGTTTGTATGTACATGCATAAATTAAACACACCACCTCCAGCAACAGACACCAAAAACAAGTGAAACACTTTTCTTAAACACTTATCTCAAAGTGGCCTGTAAGGGTGTGAAATGTAAAATAATCATTTACACTCCGTCAGAGAAAAAAAACGAAGAGGTAAACGCTTCACAGATATTTTGCAGATATGTCATAAAGATAAAACAATAACTTCATGACACAGATTCAATCAACATTTACATAGTCACTGTATCTACAGGTTAAACCACGAGAGAGGTGAGAGGTTAAGGCATTAGAGTAGGTGGAGGTCTCTGTTCTATAAGCCAATGCCCTTTTAATATTGCACTGCTCTTCTGATTGGCCAGTAGTACAACAGAAAAAGGGCAATGGACCAAACATGGTCACACCAATAAGATCTCCATACAATCCTCCTTCCTCTGTCAAAACGACGTTTGGCCAGCCTCAATAAATAATGCTGCGTTTAGATTTCACATACGTATGTTTGATGATAACATGTCTAAGCTGTAAGCATTTGAATAAAGTTTTGTGTATCAGTTCATAGAAACAATTGTTTTCTCCCGTTGGGTGAAAACAAGTCATAGGTCTGTTAATACCAACACTAAAGGACAGCAAATTGAGCTAAACAGACTAACGGAATAAAACAAGGTATTATATTTATATATTCATATATATTTCTTTATCATTTCCTTAATTTCAAAACATTTTAAAATAAGGTTAAATAAAAAATAAGGTTTTAAACATGTTGTATTACTTTTAATAATTCGATTAAATGTCAGAATTAACTTAAACTTAAAGCGATGTTATGAGAAGTTTTGGCAATCTCAGTTACTGTCACACAACTTCTCTGACGGATTCCTGCAACGAGTGAATTTATTAGAAACTGGTGCTCGTATAAAATTGAATGAAATCTAAAGAAACGTTTTAAAGAGAGATCAAAACTCACTTTAAATCCTCGAATATGTGCGAAACACTTTCCGCAAATGAAATACAACATGCAGAAAATTAAGCGACTTTTAAAAGCAAAAACACGTTCATACTGACGTTTGGAAAATTAAGAAACTTCGTGTAACAGGTTGCCTGACTTTGGAAACCGCGTTTGGAAACTCGTACAAAAACTTCATTAAGTTAAAAAAAAACAATGTTAAGAAATTACAAACTGATTCCCATTAAAATAAAAACATTTGTCTACAGTTGTCTTGCCTCCAGTCAAATGCAAAACATCACTGCTGAACTAAACCGAAGCGCTTACATCGAATGTGCTGTTGATTCCACAGCGCTGCTGTGTTTACACTTATATTCACACACTTATATTGAATACTACAGTCTCACAATGACCGCATGCATTTACAACTATAATGTAACTATAAAGGCAATTCGTTCAGCTTTCTCTACGTTCATATACGGCAGACATCACGTATATAAGATTGCATGCTGTAGGAAAGATGTGCTCGTACCCAGCGTTTGTGCCATACGGTCCCTGATGCGCATGAAAATGAGGCGATCAGTTCATTCTGCACGTGAGGTTGTGTCGGTCCCATCCACCCTAAACTCTCCTCTACGCCCTACAGCTCCCGCCATTTCCGCCCGATCATCCCAAATGCGTGTCGAGCACACAGTGAACCCCAAATTTCATGAATGGTATTTAACCGAGGGAGGGACACTCCGTCAGAGAAAAAAAACCAAGAGGTAAAAAGAGAAAAGTTGAGCAAAACGCGCAAAACCCGGACGTCTTCTTTTTGAGTCTTGTTTTTAAACGATACGCGCACTGAGACTCTCCGTTTCCACGCGCGCGGTTAAAATCGTTACGCGCGGCTCGGTGAAATAAACGGGAGACGTAAAGCGCGCGGCCGCGCGGCCTTCCGCCGTAAGACTCCATCTTTGACTAGTTGACATTCAGATCCAGCCGGAGCCAATGCCTCATTTGCATGCGGCGCGCTGATTGGCCCGTTCCTGCGCTAGTCTCCGCCGCACGCCGAGCTATTGGTTAAATCTTCCGCCCTCCGGCGCTCAGACTCGTTCTGTGATTGGACGCAAATCTGACGCCGCCGCTTCATACTTTAATTGAACAACAAATGCGCGGCGCGCGGCGCTTCATTCACAAATTTCCCGTCATCATTATTTTCCCCGTTCAGGGTTTGGCTGCACAGCCTCTTCTGTCTCTTCCTATGCGTCCATATTACCTATAATTAATATGGACCATCAATGTATAGAAACTACTTTAATCATATATACATATTTTATGCTGTATTTAATATTTAACATTCAAGACTTCCAAAATCTTTCTAACACACTTTTATTTTTAACCTGTAAACTGTAAAATAATTAAAGCATCATTTAAAAGGTATTTGTAGACACGTTGTACTTTTTGAGGGAACTTTTTGTTACATTTTCTAATGAAGCAACGTTTAACACCAGTACATTGTATTGGATATGTTGCACATTTGTGCATTCAGCTGGAGGGCTGGGCCACAGGGGTGGGCTGAACCTGAAGGGCCGTGATGGGAGGGGCTTGATTCCTCTGCGAGCTTTGATTGACATCTGGAGGAGGGTAGTGGGCTGTGAAATGTGGCATTCTTGGTCAAGGGAGCTGAAATAATGGTATTGTTCTGTGGGAAAGTGCTGAAATCCCCCCCTTCCCCTTTCACTGTCCCTCAGTTAGAAGGGATCTGATTGTGCGTTTTTTCTGTTAAAAGTGTTTGATGTGAGAGAGTGCAGTGCATTTAACACCCTTATGCATGTATAGTCTATACAGCATATATAGTCTCCAGTGTCTATTTCTGATTATAACTCAACTTAAGAGATACACCCACCTTTATGACTAGTTATGCAGTCATGCATGGATTTTTAACAACATTTTTTTGTATACACAGCATTTTTGTTTTTATAAATCAATTCTGCTCAGGAATTGCTGCCATAGCTTTTTGTATACACCCACATTCATGTTTTCACCCAAAGTCCTGTAGGTAAATTCTCTTTAAAGGTTATCATGTCCGTCCAAAGGTTGAATGTGCAATACAAAAACATACACACAACAATTTCAGTAAATTGCACATAGACTGCAGATTTGCTATTTAATGTGAACAAATAAAGGCATTATCTGAAAGGCATCTGAAAATAAAAATTGAATTTATTGTTATTGAAAAAGACACATGGATTGCATCTAATAGTGCTGAAACAGCTACATAAAAATGAAAAACACAATAAATGTTTTGTTTGAAAAGCACAAAACAAAATTTAAAATTTCTGTTGCTCAGTTCAAGAATTATTAGTTTCATGTCTTGTTTTTCTATTCAACAGTAACAATTTTGCACTCACAAAATGTTCACAATAAAATAATGCTATAAATGTGGATAAACCTTTGTATACATTTTTCTAAACTGCTTAAACAAACTTGAACAATTTTAAAATTCAAATAAACGAAAGCTTTGTAAACCTTTTTTCTAAACAAAATACATACACTGTTTTTTAAAGAAAATTACAAAGGTATTATTTTAAAATGTTTGTATAAATATGCATGTTTAAAATATGTAATTTGTTTTAATTTCTTGTTTTTACAGTATGACACAAATAATTGTAAGGTTTGTAAACCTTATTCTTATGCACTTTTATATTTGTATGTGCTATTGTCCTTGTAAAATTTATTTGAAATAGTTATTTATCAAATTAACAAATTGTTAATTTGACAGTTATTTATCTGAACATTTATTGCAGGGTTTAAAAGATTTTAACAGAATGAACTTAAAAACACAGCAAAACAAATGATTTTGTCATGTAATTGACTAACCTGACAAAAGACTATATAACTATTCAAAAAAAGAAAACAGTTCAAAAAAGATTTATTGTGGAGATAATTCTTAATTCTTTTTGAGTGTCACACACACTTTGTACCTGATTTAGATTTAACAATAAACAAAATAATATAAATGATTTTCACAAAGTTGTAATTTGTTTTCAGTTCAGTTTTTTAAACAGTCACAAAGTTCAGATAATTTCTCTAAAATTGAATTTTTAATTCCTGATAGACCAACACAATAAACCAAAGTGGTCACTGTTTTTTATTTTTAAAAGCAGTACTTGTTTAAAAAAAGAATACATTTTAATGGATAACAAAACTTAACCCTTTTTCTATGTAAAGTTAATGCTGTTTGTGACAAGTAAAAATTTACCTTGTGAAAACAAAACATTTATGCATAATTAAACTCCTGGTTCACACCTGAACTGTGTGGCAAACAGACAATAGCAAACCTTTAGGACTTGTGAGGTAAATGTTTCATTATTGTTCTCTTTTTCCTCATTCCCTTCCTCCCTCTTCCTCTGCCCTTTAACCTTCCTCTTTCTCTGTCTTTCTCTGTCGTTTTTAACAACAGTTAAAAACAGTCATTGAACAGTCATGAATTCGATTTTTCTGTCAGCATCACAGTGGGTGGGACATGGATGGGACGCAAAGATCTCACTTTTTAAGCAGAGACCCGCCTCCAAAACCAAACCTTCATCTCCCCCTTGTTATGCCTTAAGAAGAGACCTATACCCTTTCTGAGCGCATGCCCAACATTCCAGCTGTGTGGATGGTGGTTCCAAACAAGGGTGAGAAGTTCTGCATCCTATCCAAGACAGAAAACATAACTAGCATAAGATTCACATTTCCTGTTGGGGAATTCTGGCCATATTCTCTGTTTAAACCATTTGGGTGTGAACATTCACAGCAAGAACATTGTCATGTAAACCTGTTTGTGCAAAGAACACATTCATTACTTAAAACAAATGTTTCCAAAAAACTCAAGTGCACATAAATAATATGTTTGAGATGCTGAAATGTGACATGCTGTAAAGCTAAGAAATTAACTACTTCAAATTGCACTTTGCAAATTGTATTTTAATTTACATCCATGTAATCTCAATAAACTCATATTAATTGAGACACTACATGGAATATTTAATTTACAAAAAAGGTTTTTTATCAAACCATTGGGTCATGTAAAATGAAGTAGTGAAGTCAAATTGTTGATTAAAAAACTAGTATAAAAGTCAAGAAAAAACATCTAACTTGCACATTGAAATGTCTAAACTAAGCTTTAAATGACGTGTTATGCATTGTCTAACTCTCTATTAAATATACCCTTATTTAAAAACACTGAAAGCTTACTTTGAAAACCAGAAGTCTATGGTACATTTAACCCATGTGTTCCTCAGTAGCTGCTGAGGGAAACTTCAATCCCTAAACCAAACTTCAGAGGAATTCATCACTTCGTTTCACAGAATACATGTGGAATGTACATGGGGGTCAAAGGGCAATGGGCTAGAGGGAG
Organism: Yasuhikotakia modesta; assembly: GCA_036877545.1. Lineage (NCBI taxonomy): Eukaryota > Metazoa > Chordata > Actinopteri > Cypriniformes > Botiidae > Yasuhikotakia > Yasuhikotakia modesta. Next base: position 6,524 of record JBAJNP010007677.1, on the reverse strand, counting down.
CCCACCCCATACAGGGGCAAGCCAGCCTTATTCAAACACACCCTGAGGGTTGAGGAAGGAGTGTTGAGTGTTACGATAACCTATAATCAAAGCATCCACCCTCTGTATCAGCCCTTTACAGTGACCCTATACTCTGTTTTATGAAGCATGCCATTAATATGTCACATATATGTCACATGCACTTCTGCAACCTTGAAAGGACGAACAAACATTTTTCTTGTTGCCATGGCAACAGTGAAACTTAAAATAATTTCTGACCTGAATCAAAATTTGACCTGAATGTATAAATAAATGATTTTGATCTGTAGACAAAACTTGTAGTTTAATGTTAACAAACAATACTTACAATAATATTTTTTTAATATATAAGAAAAGGTTTTGGTTATAGACACTTACAATGGATGTCTATAAGGCAAATAACTGGTTTCCATTTCACTTCCAATAGTAAGTAATGTGTAATTTTTAAAATGAAATAGTCTTTAACTGAATTGTAAAGTTGCCTAAATTAACAAATCTTTATAATAGGTTTAATGGTTTAAGGAAATTAATGTCTAGTTATGTGTCCCTGCTTTCTGTATTATCCTTTTCTTATGTCTGTGGACACATTTAAACATATGCAGGGTGTTACGTTAATGTCTTGTGTTATATTGTTGGCTGTGTTGCCATGTTAACCTCCATTGTTACTGTAGCCAGATTAAGAAAAGACTGAGAGTCAAGTAAATTTATTTCATTTGTGGTAACCAACTTTATGCCACAAATACCATCAACTGAATCTTTTAACTGACATTAAATTAATGTGGCTTTAAGTTATAACTAAATCTCCTCATGTTGTTTAATTTTTATTGTTTATTAACACAACTCCAGATGACATTATCTTTATATTAATCTTCATTTATAGCTGTTACAATACATTTAAACGCAATGTTGAATATATGTGCCAAAATGATCTCTGCTCTTTCCCTGTAACCCAAGCAAAAGAGTCTCATGCCAGTTAATTGTATATTGCAACTCAACCCTCTTGTTCCACACAGATAACATGCAACAATCCACACAGTGGAATTGCGTTTTGCCATTCGTCAATAAGGGATCAGGGCGGACCTGAGAACTTGCACAGAAATTCCAACATCTCCGTAACACTTGGACCTTAATGACTGTTAACAATCTCTCACCCCCAACTCAATCTACACATCTCATTTCAAAGAGCAGATTAAATGATTATCTATTTTAAAGTTGGCGTGTCATTTTTTTTTAGTTCCAAAGCATTTTCCCTTAATATTAAACTCATCTTAATATGCAGAGATAAATGTAATCAAGAAAAATGTAAAAACTGTGTCTGTCGTGCTTTTAATATATTGCTCTGGTTGTTTGGAGAATACTGACCAGCCCAAACAGCAATATTGACTCAACCAATAGTGTAAATTTAGGGCCACACTAACTGTTTACCAACCTATGGAATATGGAGTGAATTAAAGAAACTTGTCAAAATTAAACACTTTGTATATCACGCACACTCCAGTTATGCACATATGAGCTGTGTGTACATTGGACATTACCTGTAGTTCACAGTGTATTTTTTCACAGTGTAAACAAATCAATTCTGATCAGTTCAGCACATTGCATAAACAGACTCAACTCTATGCGCAGCTAAACTGTTCTGTGGAACACCCTGTTGTTCTGCAGACAGTGTGAATTCTGTAACCTATTATTAGGAACATAAACACTGTCACTTGTTAATAAGTTTTAATAAGGTTATTAATAATAATAATGGTGACAAACACATTGATTATAGTATTTATGTTTCCTAGGAACAAATAAAATATGATCTTCAATATTAACTGTCTATCAGTGTCAGTTTTAAATCTGATGAACTTTGATTTAATAAATCACAACCATAGTTACACAGGCTACAGTAACAGTGACATATTTAAGGCTTTTATAACAACTAATCACAAGTAACAGCTGATGTTTTCATACTGCGGGGTGAAGCAGCTCATGTGTGTGTAATGTTGGGTCAGTGGTGTTCAGTTCTCTCCGTGCTCTTGTTGTGTTAAGAGCGGCTGACTCAGCACGACCCAATTCAACGAGCGGCCATTTTTCCTGAGTTCATCTGGACCGGAAGTGACGTCATGTCGCGTTTCCCGGCCCTACATGAATAACGCATTAATAGCGAAAGTTATTTACGCCGGAAGTACATTAGAAAGTATTTCATAATATATGAACACTCATAACTACGTGTCCCTGCGTTTTAAAATAACTTCACACTAATAAATCTATTCGTGTAACATGCATTTTACATTATTCACGTTTGATCGTAGCACTACCGCATCGTTTATTTTATGTATTATTTTATATAAGTAGAAATACTTAAATTAAACATTATAACGAACGAAAATACACGGTTTTATATTATAAAACAGATGCGACGGCAGCTACAGCGACAGGCTGTGGTTATGACGCCACCTTGTGGCTAGTGTTAAAAATCTTAAATGTGTTTGTGTTAAATGTGTAAATGTGACTATTAAATGTGTAATCTTATTAAGCAGCGGTATAATAAATTCTTAAATATGATCTTTAACTTATAATGTAATTATTTATTATTTTTTAAAATATGAACCTACACAAAAGTCCTGTAATAATATAACATTTACATGCTGTAGTAGAAGGTACACCAAGGTCATTTCTATAGGCAGCAACGCTTCTAGTAAGTTTTGTTAGTTAGTTCAACGCGTGGAAACCTGAGCTGCAAACATCAACCTTTCTTTCCGCGTTTCTGTCGTTTGTTTAACGACGTAAAGTGAGACATAAAACGTCTTGGCATGCTTTCTTCAACTGTTGAAATACTTAACATTCTTCAGACACAATGCGCTCGTTTAATTCAATAACTTGAAAACATCCCTTATTTTCTAATGTTTCTGAGAATACATTGAACTGTTTTATTAAACTGCACTGGAGAATGTGATAAGATATGGTATGGATACACATTTGATATGGTAATATGACTTGTATGCTTGCAAGTCGTATTTAAACGGTCATAAGGGAAAGAAACTTAATCTATAACAAATCACTTTCTGTGCAATATTTGGTGATTGTTTATAATACAATATATAACATCTGTTTACCCACCAGTATACTCAATATAGTAAAGTTACTGTAAGTTAGTATAGTTCTATTATGCTTACTACTAAACATCTAACATGTTTAGTCAAATCTAACAACCTGACCCCTACACAAAAGCTAAAAAATATCGCTTAATCCCAAAATTGCAGCATTTTTGTTCTATTTTATTCCTGGCCAGTGCAAATATATATTTTTTTCAATTTGGGAGTACTTGCCACCCTGCTACTCGTCACTTGCCAGCTATGAGACTGTTAAGAGATTTCTGAGTGTATTTGTTAGAATATTCAGGATGGATGGTTGCTTATTGAAATAACGCCACAGTATTGTGGTCTTTAGATATTGCTCTGGGCGCCCCAATGTAATTTCTATTTGCCTGCTTATCCCCAAGGTAAAAATCAAGTCTGGTTGCTGCAACACTTACACAACATATTTATTCATCTGCCAGACACTTATCTAAAGCAACTCGACTGCATTCCAACTATACACTATATCAGTATGTGTGTTCCCTGTGAATCCATGATCTTCACACTGCTAATGCAACACTCCACAACAGCTACAGAACAAAACAAAACAAACACAATATATATAAAATTAATATAGTAGTATTAACTTAATATTAAAATAGAGCATCTCCTATATTTAAAAACCTTTAACCCTGTGTATCAACAAATGAAAATTTCCTTAGCAAACACAGGAAAAAAACACGCAAGACATACAGTTAGAGTCATGTTTATTTACAGCAGAATCCTGACTAGAGAAGAAAGGAAAGGTTAGGAGAGCTGAAATGTTTTCAGTACAGCTCATTTGGATCCACATTTCACTACACTTTTAATTTATTTATTCAAACTCTTTTATACAGAATCCTTTTGGCTGTTAATGTTGATGGCCCTGCAGATCTCAACGCCCTCTGCAGGCAGGGAGGATGGAGAAAAAAGTACAAAATTAATCTCCACAGTTTTAAAGGTAAAGTGGGAAAAAATTCAAAGGATGGGATAAAACAAAACAAAAAACAAACCAAAAAGCAACCTTTTATATATAAAAAAACCCCATTGTGTTTATTTTCCACCATGATCGTCACTTATATAGTTCTTTTTTTGTAAAGTCTGTTAGGGTGGCAGAGGGACAGTGAGTGGGATTGTGGGTAAGATAATGTCAAGTTAACTGTGTCCCACTGCCAGGCAAAAGTTCATACTGAATATTCAGGCAACGACACTGTAATGTTTATGTGAGGTGCAAGAAGCCCGGCTGCAGGGTCAGAGCGGCCCAACACCAGTCACCCTTGGGCCTCTCTCCTTGTTTATTTAAATCTCTTGTGCGACTCTTCGTCTACGACCCCGTGTCTGCGTCTCAGAGTTTCAGAGTGTCGCACTATTGTGGTTGCCCTGGAAACGCAGCTTGAAGAACGACACACTGTACAATTGACATGCAAGGCCAGACAACTAACAGATTAAAAAACAGGTAACAACAGGTAAAAAAAGCAAACCTCAACAGACTGAGCCAGCAAAATGCATTATTTTCTACAACATTACACACACCCCACACAGACACACACACACACACTCAACCTCAGCACACACACCCTCAGTTCCAGTTTAACCATTATAGATCCAATTGTCTCCATGGAATGACCACAAACAAAAATATTAATGCTTGAGATAATGAAATACTAGTGAACAATATTTCGGCCTGTTTCAATTAGGGTCCTATAATTTTAGTACAATCTTTACGGATTCCACCTGGGACAGACCCCGTGGTGATAATCACCATACATTCATACAAACAAGCCCCCTAATCTCACACACTCTCACACACACACACACACACCCCTCACTTAAACGGTCAAGCCGTGTCCACATCAGCTCTATTGAACCACACAACCAGCTCTCTCAATGGGCCTTATTCAGAACACGAGCAGAATGGGTTTCTGTGTGTCGTGCGTCAGCCATTCTTACGAAAATTGTCGCATTTAATTCAATGGGGTAATTTACATCGGAATGGATTTATGTGCGCTTCGCGCAGAAATTTGTTCCGCCTCGTGTTTCCTAAACAGGCCCAATGTGTCTTATAAAAAGATGTGTCCATTAGGCAAAAAGTGACCTTAGCATAGTCATTAGCTTACGCAAAAACCTATTTATACAAGGAAAAAACCTGAAACATTTCCCATCAGTGCCATTGCCTTTCAGTTAATTTACCTGCAACTTCATTGAGATTTAAAAGCTGGAAAAAAATGTATGTAGTTTCTTTTCAATCACACACTTCTGCCCTTATTTGCACACACACAAACACACACAAACTTGCACCTCAACATAATAACCCTAATACATGTGTACACATATATACAAAGAGCTGTACGCCCTCACAATTTATAATGCATCATTTCTGTATATGCCAAGAATAAAATCTTTCTAAATAAAATACGTTTCTGCAAAGGGTGGGAGAGAAAGGGAGGGTTGTTAAAGGGAGTGGGAAGAGATCGATGTGGGCGGGGCTTTATCAGAAAGAGAAAGAGAGAACAAAGAAAAGAGGGATATAGGAAAAACAAAATCACTGTCCTCTTCTGAGTGCTGGTCCCTTATTGGGTCATCGTCATCGCGCGCCATGGCGGAATCCACGTTTCTTGTCCGTTGTACGTACAAAGCAGTAAATAATAAACAAATCCCAGTTTGTACATCCATAACGGTGCCGAACGGTAGAAATGGAAACACAACTGGAGCTTTAATGAGCTCCGGTCACGTCCACAGAACGACTAATCCGGTGCAGTGGTGCTAAGCGGAACAGAGGGAATGTTGGGGGAAAAATGAGTTTCAGAACGGGATGGAACCGGAAAAAAAATGAGGTAGCGGAAAACCGTGAAGGATCTGAAGGTACAACAGCGGATTGGACACGGGATGGATGAGACGTGAGGAGCGCATGAATCCATCTGGCAGTGAAGTCCGCGTACGGCTGTTCATCCAGGATGACAACGGGAATGAGGGATGATGAGAAGACGAGTTTAGTTCCTCTCCTCAGACCTCTCTCTCTCTTTCTCTCCGGTGGGTGGCAGGTGGAAATCTGTGCTGGCCGGAGCAGCATCATACCTCCAGGAAACGAGAGCTGCTGGACTTGGCGTGAAAGGGTTCGGACCACATGCGCCGCAGGTCCCCCTGTGGAACATCAAACACAAGAGAGATCAGAGCCGGCAAGAGTCATCAAGCTACAACACAATGCTGTGATTTGGCTAATTTGCATAAAGTAAAAGCTTGTATATTATTGGTTGGGAGGTTTTCCAATAAGATAAGTTTAATTAAAAATAATTACACTTTTTTTAAATCACCTAAAAATAAAACACTATTAAAAATACATAATAAAACAAAAGAGAAAGTAAGCAATTATGTTGGTGTTCAAACCTTTAGTATAAATATCTGTTG
>JBAJNP010007676.1:0-21988 GCA_036877545.1 Yasuhikotakia modesta | reverse complement strand
GTGTGTGTTTGGCAGGGGCTGGTTTAGCAGTCAGGGCTCCGCTGCTTCCCTCACTGGCTCTGATATGAGCTCCAGCTCCAGTGTAGATCTGGCTTCAGGTGAGGGAGCAGTAGAGCGCTGGAGCATATTTGGACCTCGGCCTCAAGTCGGCAAGACCACCACTGACCCAGGTACAGATCCAACCACAACAGGGAAACCACAGTGTGTGTTTATATACTGAAAATCCTTCCTTATCTCACAGTTCTGTTCAAATAATATATAATGATACATAATATAATATAAACAATATAGTTTTAATAATGCAATAAGAAGCTTTGTTTTCTTACTCATTATATTTCTCACTGTAGTATTCTTATTGTGACTGTAACAGTAGGTGACAGCTGATTGGTCAAACATTTCTCCTCGGAACCTGGTATGTTGAGAGACTGTTAATGTTATAGTATGAGAAAGCAAACCCATATTACTGCAGAAAAAAGCAAATAGTCCTCTAACAAAGTCACAGTTTAGCTTAATTCTGTATTGTTGTGTAAAAAGGCTGGGTAAGATATTTGTTTTTGTTTATTTAATTATCAAATATCTGAATATCATATAGCATTTATGGCTTTTCCACAAATTGCTGTTATTTTAAAAAACAACAGTTAAAACCAATGAGAGGCCATGTTTCATTTTACATCACAGTTTGGGCCAGTGTTTATCCACAGCCTTTAGTCTGTATTTACTGATCACTGCAGAGCTGTTGACAGGAACAAGGTCCAGTGCGGCGAAACAACATAAAGCTCTGCAAATGTTGCTTCAAAAAGCCTTCAGATGTTTGAAGCTGTATCATCTGATGTCACACTGCCCCCATCTTCTGGCACTGACACAGGCTTAATGTCACTCTGTGTGTTCCACAGGGGGCTTTGCCCTGCAGACATACAAGGGAGCTCAGAAACCCACCCCAATGGAAGTGATGAAGACCCAGGCCAGCCGTTTGGCCGAGGACACCACCACCTTCAGACCCCCCCCCAAGATGGAGATCCCCACTGTGGAGGGGAAGAGACAGATGACCCGACCTCACAAACTCAAACACAGAGACATGAACGTTCTGACACCCTCTGGATTTTAAAGACCACTTCCTGTGACCTCATCAGATCGTACACATTGTGAACCTGTGCTGTCTCGCTGTTTGGTCGCCACATTATCAAACCATCACAGAAGAACCACTTTGCTAGCATCTAAAATACCTATTAGCTTTCAGGTGTTTCGTGTATTGACTCACTTTTGCTGGTGCGATTGTCTGTGTTATCATCATCTGTGCTTTGACTTTTAATTTAGCTGATACAGTGTTACTTTAAAAGGAACAGTTTATCTAAAAATGAAAACTTAATAATCAGTTGTTCACCCTCACTCCTTTTCAGACACGCTTCTCTTCCTCCTGTGAATTCTTTTTGGCAGAATTCAGTTTCGTTTTTCATTCGCAGTAAAGGAGCAGCATGAATGTTCTTCATTCTTTAAAGTTCTTCATTTGAATTTACTGGAGGAAATTCACGGGTCTGGAATGACACAAGGGTGAGTCAGTTATCTGAGAGTTTCCATTTACTTGTAAAATATCCCTTTTATGTTTGAATGTGTGAGGGTGTGTGTGCCTTCATATTTTGGCTATACTGTTGCACGAATATTTCTGTATAACATCAATACACAACGGTTCAGTGATAACTTAATTCTTTAAGTCTTTGCTGTTGTGGATTGTGAACTGTAATGTTTAAAGCATTGTTTTAATGCAGTTGTGACAAGGAAGGTCTAACACATGTTGAGGGCATTAAATTGACTGAAGGCTAAAATATTTGCCTGAAATTGTATTTTATATAGAAGATCTGCGCAAAGGATGTTATATTTTTGTTACAAGTTAAATGTTTCCCTTCAGTTTTTCAGTTTTTTTTCAAGGTCAGCTGTATGAAGTTTGATCTTGTTGGAGCTGTTAAAACATCAGTAAATAAATGTAAATGTCATGTGACTTTTGAGTTTTATTTTTCCATGTGAATTCACTCTAGAATATTTACTTTAGTATGTTATCTTTTAAAAAGTTAAGTCTAATTTTGTTTCTCAGTACAAGAAGACATTTGTTCAACACACTAAAATCATTTAATATATAAAAGCTAGAAGCTATACCTACATAAGGCAATTTAATCAAAACAATTGTGTGTTAATCTGTGCCCGGGACAATTTATTTACTTTTATTTGTAAACATAATAATTTCTCTCTTTTTTGCCTGTTGCCTCAAAATACTTTTCCTTGTAATATACCTCTCTGCCACAAGGAGGCAGCGTTTTCTCAGTTGTTTTACGGTATATCAACTTATCCCACGCACATACCATCATGGAAATAGCATTTTAATGGGTGCAGTTTCAGGAAATACCCATCTTGTTATTCCGTCGTCCTACATGAGAAACAAAGCCAAAACATAATACATAATCCGAATTCTTTCCTGTTTTAAAATACCTTCTTTACACGAACATTACAGAAACGTTAGTGACGCAACTAACATACAACATTTGCTCCATCCTCAACTGGCAGTGTTGTCGGATCTGAGGCTGCCATGGTAAACATGCTTTCCTGGAAGTCTGTCCCCCACCACCCTCCACCCAACAGCACCCCCCTCCTACAAACACACACCTTCTTCCAGAGCCCCTACGTGACGTCATATTTTAACATGCTGACACACCGTAGGTCATTTCCTATGTGTGCCGGTCCCAGTGGGACGTCTGGATGTAATATGTATCCTGGCGGTCCACCCAGCTCTGAAGCGTGGGGGCTCTGTTGTGTGTGAGTCGCAGTGATTGAGTTATGAGATCACAGTCTGACCACAGCATGCAGACGTGGGTTCTGGACTCAAACAAGGTTCTGTCGTGTTTGTGTAAAGTTTGTCTGTAGGGAGTGTACCGCTGATGTTACTCATAAAACAGCCACTCTCAGTCTCTTAGGTTGTGATTTAAGAGCTCAAATCATAATTGAGATCATTTCCTTAATGTTTGATATATTATTTTGTTGCTAATGGCTGTTTGATGACTTTTGTTTATTGTTGTTTAGTCTATTTTTGTTATTTTATAAGCTGTTTTTAAATGGCCTATAAGGAAATAGGTTTAGTTTTTCATTAAAGGGGATTTCCTTTTTCTTGATTTACTTTTGCCATGTTTTTCATGGCTGGTTAGTTACATATTTTGAGTGCTTTGGCTGTGTTTGTATATTTCATTGATGTGTGCGCACTTTGATATTAAACCTGACTGACTGAGGAAAGATGGAAGTAATAGTAATGTTGGTTAATGAGGATGTGATGTGTTCTGTAATAACTGATGACTTGCAGCCTTAAAGCAAGATTATAATATGAATTAATGAGAGGATCTTGTATATCATGTTTAATCACCAGAGGTGCGTTCCAGTGTCACGTGGCTGAAGAACTGTGTGAGTCCAGTGGTCTTTATTAAATCATTATATTAAAATAGTGAAATTAGTAATGGGCAAGCAATATGCTAAAGAGAGAATGTTGGTGTAACGTGTGAATTATTTTGTTAAATTACTGTATTATTACTGTAAATTACTGTATAAAACCTTTTTGTATGAAACGCAAGTGTTAAAATGCAGAAGCACTCTGGATTTAAAACTCACAGACTTTCTAAATTGTGTTTTGAATGGAATTTTATCTTTTAAAATACCTGCTATTTGTAAAGTCATTTATAGAGTCCAGCTTTAAGGTTCATTTGCAGGTAAATATGTATGCAGCACATAAACATTAGGTTTAGAAACGTTGGGATTTTAGCACATGATTAGTATTACGTGATTAGCATTGAAAAGTATCTGATAGCAAAGACTTAGTACCTGCAGAAAACAACAAATGTAGAATTTGCAAGATCTAATCTTTCATAATGCAGAAACATGATCTGTGCCCTGTGTTCCAAATACAGCATTATAACTGTTTCAATAGGGAACCAAAATTGTGATTGTTTCTGCTGGGTGTACCAAGGCAAGCAAGAATGCAGTTTTTTGTTTTCGACAGAGGTTTTAAGTTTTTTAAGACACTGTGATGTGTAAAAGTCACTCCCAACAGCTAAATGTGTTGAAGGTGAGTCTTTTATTACAGGCTTGTTACAACAGCAACAGTTACAGCACATATTAATATTTGACAGTCAATACTGCCATCCTTCTAGCAGTTCTGTGATATTACTGGACGAGAAATGAAGCCAATTATTCTCAATTATAATCTATATGTTGTTTCATCTGTTTATGAATGATCTAATATTAATTTTACAGTTGATTTCACTTTATCAAGTTAATATCACTGCTCACAACAAAATAATAAATCTGGCAAATTATCTACAGTTTAACAGACTTTCTGTTAATATTATTGCAACTTTATTAAAATTATGTTGTATATCAATGCCAAATGACTGATTTGTTAAGAATAATTATTGTTAATATAAACAGTTTAAGTTTTCCGCCATCAGCTGGATTAATGCCAATATACAAGATACTGAACAAGTGTACAAGATAGTGAGACTAGAAATAAACAGATAACAGGGAGCCGGGCATTCAAACAGACAAGAACTTGCAACACAGCTGCACTTTGGCTCTGTTAAAGACTCATTGAGGGTGTGACTGTTTTTCTATAACTCCCTTTTAGTGGTCACTAAATGCCCACCGACACTGGGCAGCCCTGATGATATTTACTGTAATTCACTCCACATGGGACACAGACAAGAATGTTTTGTTATTGTGTTTCCATATGTTATATTAGTAAATCACTCGGCTCTCATGCAGTAGGCTGGGTTAAAGTTTTGGTGTATTGTATTACAGTATTACTGTCACTTTGGTCCACTGCCACCCAAATGTTTTTTTTTATTTACACTCATTTTTATTCATTGCAAGCATCTGAAATTCTGTGGCTTAAAGCTACAATTATGAAATAGCGAACCTTATGTTTTCATGTGTGCGCTATTGTTATGTACATCTGTGTTTCATTTATATTTCAGCAATCTGGCAAAAACAAGCAATATGGCATGTTATTTCAAAACATTTTCTTTTTAAAAAAACAGCATATTGTAAAAGCATCATGGATGTTGCACTTTATTAATATAAAAGTATTTGGTAACCCAAACGTGTGTTTGCTTTGACGTAGGTGTTGGACCTTCCCAACAGGTTTTATTATACTGTAGAACATGACTGCAGAGACTTACTCCCATTCAGATACATCTGTAACGTCATGATTGATGTTGGTTGAATGGGTCTGTCATGCCAATTCATCCCAAAGGTGTTCACAGAAGTTCAGGTGAGAGCTGCATACAGGTCAGTCAAGTTTTTCCACACCAGATTCTTTATGGATTGACTTTGTACAAAGTAATTGTGGTGCTGGAATGGAAAAAGGCCCTCCCCAAATTGTTGCCTCAATGTAGGAAGCACACGATAATTTAGAAATTCAAATAGCATTACAGTTCCTTCTTTAGAAGAATTAAATGACCCAACAAACCTGTTAAAAGTCGTGTCTAAATGCTTTTGACTATGTAGTGCATTTACTTGACCTGCCCTTTCTTAACTATTTAAACAACTATTTTTTTGTAAACTGTAAAATTAATATTTTAAGACTTTAATTTAGGACTTCTTTCTTATTGTTTATGTCATTAAAATATTAAGATGTTACCTGCATAGATAGTCATCATAGTCAGATGGCACTGTGGTGAGGTGAAGTTTTGGTTCCACAAATCTTCACAATAGCCCCCTACAGGGGGACCACACAGGGTCCATCTCCTGTTCTGCTTAACGTGACACAGATGTTAAGATGGGAGATGGTTCACAGGGGCCTGCAGATGGACTAGTGTAAAAGTGTAAAGAAGTTGCTGTCAGAATCCTTCAGTATATTGGCAGTAGTTCCATATAACTTTGTAATGCTTAAAAGTTATATTAACTTATTATTAACTTATAATAAGTTAATTAATTTTAGTGAAAAATGTAACATTTAATTTGACAAATTTAGAACTATTATTAGTACAACAGATGAAAAACCTGATGGACAAGGTTTTCAAATTTCAGCAGCAGGAAACAGGATAAACCAAATTTATAAGTAATGTTTGAGAAAAAACCCTCACTTAATGATTGTCACACAGGGAAGTTGCTGCAGCGGATGGAATTCAGTAGCTAAACATAATTTTTTGTTTCATATTTGCATAGTGCTTTATTGGAAAATAAGATGGCAACTGATCAGCACTTTGAACTGTGTTTTAAAATATGGTTTGTTTCTGCTGGCCAAAATAAATATATTTTTGTATGTTACTATCATTTTGTATGTTACTAATACTATCCTTTATCTGTCTGTCTATATGTCTGTCTAAGTTTGTTTTGCTGAGAAGCTTTAATATATTACATAATAAGAGCTTTATATTACTTTCCCAATATGAAAAAAACAGTAATCTGTGTCTTATTGCAATATATGTTCAGAAGAAGCTGTTTTGTAGCCCAAACTACTACATTTTAATTACATTAAAGTTGCTACATTTAAAAATAATGATTAAAAATAACAACAGGTGTAAAGTTGCCATCTAGACAAGTTTAGTTTTAGGGCTAGTTTGTAATAATTACAATGTGCGTTGTTCACAAACGTGTAAGGTTTGTCCTCATTTGCATAGGAGCGTGAGGAGCGTGTGAGGAGCGTGTGTGTGTGTGTGTGTGTGTGTGTGTGTGTGTGTGTGTGTGTGTGTAAGAGCAGGAAATGGAATAAGAAACTGGCCTAGAGCGGTATGCTGTTTATCATAGTCATCAATCCTCTAATATATTACATACATCACTTAAAATTGGTTCTTAAAAACAACCAAAATGTATCATTTAATGCCTCCATTCATTTGTATAAACAAGCTACCAGTGACACACAACCTGTGTTGCGCGTATCTAAGTTGTCATTCGTCTGTGATTATATAACTTGTTACACAGGTTGACAAAAAACATCGATCAAGAATCATCTGTATTGAACTGGAGGTTCACGCTCGTGTCAGTCATTCAGCAGGGGGCGGGGCTGACGTTGCTGTGGTAACCAGAGGTGGAGCGGAGTCAAAGTTATAAGGCGGCTGTTTGTAATTCCTCCAAGTCTTTGGATCATATTGCTGGTATCGCTGCTTCTCCTTACCGTCAGACCCTCCAACCTACCTTCAGCTTCAGAAAAGATACTCGAACGATGTGCGGTACGTTCAGCTTGTTTATAATCTTTTTATACAGTATATAGGAATGATGCATATTAATCTCTATGATAAGATCTATGCTTCCGGTACGTTTCCTTACATCGCGTTTGTGACATTATCATTGCCTACATTAAACTATTCGTGCCATTTGGGAATTTACTTACAGGACAACAACAGCGTCATCTTTTAAAAGGAAAGCTTTGAGTGTCGTATCGCTGTCTGGAGTTGTGACAGCTCCATTGACAGATTGCTTTGGAACGAGCGAGTGCGGGAGTGTCTCAAAACCTTGTGCGCTACCTACCTAGACATCTTTTAGGACACAATAGACGTTGCGAAAGTTTAAGATCTCAAAACATGCTGTTCAGCCAGCCAGATTTCGATGCATTAGTAACGCTCATGTGATGCATAAAAAGTAGGAAATCGTGTGTAAGCATCACGTTACGTTTTGGGACATAGCCATCATACTATCTCGCTCTGCCACCTTGGTTGGGCGACGTGGCTTGTCCCAAATGTCTAAAGTGTGATTTATCATCTGTTTGCTGTATTACTATAATAAAATGTAAACACTTAACTCTGTATAATATATGTATCCGTCTGAATATGTAGCCACGGCTGGCTGCAGTGATCCTTATGGGAATATAAATATGTGTGTATACTGTATATCTGTGTTTATACTGTACTGTGTAGCTGTATGTAGTCATTATCTTTGTCTATCTTTAAGCATATTTACTTTAGCATATTTAATTACTTAAAATAATATTTCATGCTGTTTTAAATGTTTGAAGTATTGGAAATAGTGATGTATGATGCTTATATGATGGCTGTATATAAGCAGTGTAAAACATATTTGGGGTGTACTGAGTTACATATAATGTAACTGCAATTTAGTCATTTAGTTTAATTTACTTTAAGTATAACTTAACATTCTTTAAACCGTGTGTCCGACAGGAATTTTTGCATACCTGAATTACAGAGTTCCACGGACGAGAAGGGAAATATTTCAGACCCTCGTAAAGGGACTTCAAAGGCTGGAGTACAGGGGCTATGACTCTGCAGGTAAGCCCAACACTCCCACCTCTGTGAGACTAATGTCAGTGTTTCCTGCAGGTAACAGATACGGCTTCAGATTAAAGCAGTGACCGTGTTTCTTGTACTTTGGCAGAACTTGTGCGAATCAATACTTGTGTGAAAGAGATTATTTATGACATTAATTATATTTTTGCATCTACTGCTGCCGTTTTCCTTATTCCTTTTATTCCTATGCATCGCTCTTGTGTATTCAGAAAGTTTTGTTTCGTAAACGAGAAGATATAGTTGGCTCAGTTATCATCAATTCAGAGTTCATTCAGAAATTTGGAAGACTGAATCCTAATGCAACAAGAGTTACAATAACATAATAAAGAATTGTGTGTTTCCAACAAATCTGGCGGCCGTTTGGGAGGGCCTTTTCGGTTCAGTCATGACAATACCCCAGTACACAAAGCAAAGTCTGTTCAATAAAGGTTTACTGAGTCAGTGTGAAAGAACTTCTTGAGAACAAAAGACAAGGCCTTTGGAACACCTTAGGGATGGATTGGAACAGCATCACCCAATATCAATAATCTCACTAATGCTGTTATTTTTGAATGGGAGTTACTCCCTAAAGCTATGTTCCAACATATAGCGAAACACCTTCACAAAACAATGCAGTCAGTTGTAGTGCTGAAGGGAGGATTCATGCCAGTAGTTTTGAAATCAGGAGTACATTGGTACTGTATATGGGTGTGGTGTCCACATACCTTTGGCTATGTGGTGCATCGTTTCATGTGTGTGAGGAGACTCCTATTGAAATGCATTATGGATATTGTATTTTTCGGGCAGGTGTCGCGGTTGACAGCCCAGGAAAAGATCAAGAAGCAAACATCACCCTGTTTAAAAAGAGAGGGAAGGTGAAAGCACTTGATGAAGAGATTTACAGTATGTATACATGCTTTATCATCTCTCATCTCACCTGTTCTGTTTTTCTTTCCTGTCATTTTCTTTCTCCTCTTCTTATTTCTCTTCTCTCCAATGACTTTATTTTGTGAAATACATATCTTTAAATACTGCTTTTCACTGCTGTTTGTATTATTAGAGAATGAATCCATGGATCTTGACGCACAACTGGACACACACTTTGGCATCGCACACACTCGCTGGGCCACACATGGAGAGCCCAGCCCTGTCAACAGCCACCCTCACCGATCGGACAAAAACAACGGTAGAAAACGACACAAAACAGCAACACAACTCACTCAACGCAGTGTCACAGTGCTCATCTGGTTTCTATCCAGTCATTATTAAACCAGCTGTGATCAGTTTATAAGTTGTAAAAGTTAACCAGAGAACAGGGCCGGGCAGTTAACAGTGGTTTTATAGCTATTAGGTTTGCACTGGTAATGAAAGCTTTGCAAAGGTGTCAGTGCCATAATTGACACTTTAGATGTGAAAGTTCACCTCTGAAAATAATCGCCTTAGTTGGGGGCAAAAGGCAGTTTTGTGCACCACTGATCCTTGATCAGATTTCTCCTCTAATCTGTACAAACGCTGAATTAAATTAATAATAAAAGCATTTACAGTGAGGCAGCTAGTAAATCTAGTATGTAAACAAGAACTATAAATTAAAACTAATTGACATATTGAAATTATAACCACAAATGTTAAATAAAAAACATTACACTACTTAGGGCCCTGTTTTGTTTAGATTATTAAATTAATATTTATGCCTTGGCAGACCCTTGTATTTAACAGTACATTGAAGCTGCAAATTTTATCCGTATGTGTGTTTCCATGGAAATCGAACCCACAAACTTTGTGCCGCTAATACAATGTGCTACCAGTTAAGCTACTGCAACAGTAAACCCAAAGATGTTGGAACACTACAGGAATGATATTAATAACTATTACACAACCAATATTATTTATTTAAACCAAAGGTGTGATCATTAGAATCATGGGTGTGTCTAAACAGTTTGAGAAAGGCAAAGAAAATTTGTCACACTGCCATTGCCCATTTCACGCAAGCATTAAATTATTGGCTTATGTAAGTGACATGCAGCAAGTTTTACAAGCAGTATATAAGAAGAAATGTAGCTTAACCTGCCACTGTTCAGTACACCCTCCTGTGTTCATAGGAATGCATTGATGTGAGGGCAAATAAATAACCATCATTAATCTTTAAGTATTTTGAACAATGGGCTCAAGGACTCATTCATTTTCAGGTATGTTCATGAATTTTTTTGATGTTTTGCCTTTAGAGTTTGTTGTCATTCACAATGGGATTATCACAAACTACAAGGAGCTGAAGAAGTACCTGGTGAGCAATTTTTTACTCCTAACATAAACTCTTGTTTTAATGTATAGTGTGGTTGAAAGTAATAGCTGTAGCTGGTGTAGAAAACATGATTTAATTTGCCTGTACTGATTTTTTTCCAGTGTAATTATGTTTAATAATGTAAATGTATTTTAGTCAATACTGACATGGCTTTAGGCCATAGAAAGTTAGTTAAGATAAACACAGACAATGATTATGTAAATGAGGTAAAAAGGCGTCTTTCTTGTTTTACACTGTACGTTACATTTTTTGGAGGCAGTTTCACAGCAGATGTGTGGCAGTCTATTGCACAATATTTCATAAAACTGAACATACAAGCATTGAGGAGGCTTTCAGAACCAATTACAGTTCATTATATCAGCCTCTCTCTCTCCTTTACATATTTTACTCTCTTTCTTTCTCACTGTCTGCCCTTTATCCACAATGGAAAAGCGTGTTTTGTTTTGCTTACGTCTGTAACCATGGCATTTCCTTCCCAACCCATTGATAGATTTCCAAAGGATATGAATTTGAGTCTGAGACAGACACGGAGGTCATCCCCAAGTTGATCAAGTATCTCTATGACAACCGCGAGAGCGATTATGTGTCCTTCTCCACCCTGGTGGAGCGCGTCATTCAGCAGCTGGTAAGCATCAAGTGTGTACGTGCGAGTGTGTGTTTGTGCGAAGGGGGGTTTACTCACATGCCTCTGGGAACCCCTTGCTCATATTGTGAAAGTTAAAGACTAGTTGTTGCTCATTTACAGACGTCTTAAAGACACAGAGAATTCAGAAGCAACACTAATGGTGTTGCATTCTTGTCTTATTTGGTGTTAAGAAATTATGTTAAGTAGTTTAAGCAATAAAAAACAAAACAAATCAAAACACAATTACAAAAGATATCAAACTAGCACAGTTATGTAGGAAATCAGTTGTCTGGGGAAACAGTCAGACGTTTATTAAATCAATGATCGCTTTGGACAAAAGCGTCTGCTAAATGCCTAAATGTTTAGTTTAGCAGTCATTTACAAAATATTTGACCCTTGAATGCCATGATCAACCAATCAGAAGGAAGAATGACCTGATTGACCAATCAGAGTCGAGTATTCCAGGATGCTATGTAATAATACACTGTAAAAATGTTTTGTCAGGTAATCTCAAAATGTGCTTTGTGTGGCAACATGCAAATATGCTGGTTTTATTTTAGTTCAACTGAATCAACATTTGGATATATCAATGAAAGACATTTTAAGAGTACAATCAGGTAGAATAAATAGTTTAAAGAAACAATTGCAGGTTACAACTTTCACAGTATATATTTCTAACAAACAAAATCTTAAAATCTTGGCAGCTTCAGAGTTTTTGCTAATTTTAAAATGACAGCTTTTATCAGCAAAGATAGACTTATACGTTTCCTCACCCTTGTTTTATGAGTTACTAATAGCACCTTTGGACGACTTACATGGCCGTTACATTCACTGCTGGGAATCAGAGGTTGACTATAGTTCATCAGCAGTGTCATATGAACAGGCTGCACCTTACAACATTACTGACAGGATTCTGGTCTTATCATGAGTTTATAAAACACCTATCAGCCTAATGACTGTGTGACTTTCCCCTCATTTTAATATGTGTGACTCTGTCTGTTTTATGGCCTCTTCTGTAAATTGATTATGTTATCTAGGCAGCTTTAGCCAGCCACACCATCTTAGCGACGGAAGGCTGGGAGATAAAGGATGATAACGTTAAAGACATACAGTTGTATCTTAGGGCTCTATAGCTGGCCGTCATGGTTTTAAGAGACATGAGAGGCCAGGACTGAGAGAACAAGTCTTACCCTGGAGCTAATTGAAAACAGGCTGTTTAACTGCAAAGAAGAGCAGTCTTTAAAATAAAGGTCCCAGTATTACATTTTACATCCTGGATATATTAGTACATAATATTAATTTAATCAAGAAAATGCAAACGTACAAAATAAGCTTTATTTTCTAAATGCAAAATAATTGCCATTGCAAAATTTGCCTTTGTTGTTGTCAAAAAGCTGAGCTTGTCTTTTTTAAGAGTTTGTGTGTTTTATGAGGACAGACTCTGTGTGACTGAGGGAGTACAGAGCGGTTTAGAAAAGGCAGCATGGGTGTGTGCACGTAGACATTAAATGTGTACGTCCAAAAAGCTTATCCTTTATGTGTGTGTGTGTGTGTGTGTGTGTTTATATCTGTGTGTGTGCGCTTTCTTCTGGGCAGCGATTCAGGAGAGGCACTGAGGAGGCAGTGGCAAATATTAGTTTCCTCAGCACACAGAAAGGGCCCCTATTCCTCTCAGCTCAACCCTCACTGTGAGGCTCTGTTCCTCTCAGCTCCCTGGTGTCTCCTCCACCTCTCTGGGCCTCTGCTTCAGGCCTGATCCAGAGCTGAACTAGGGGCTGCAGAGGGGGGATGACGAGGAAACATGACACTTTAAAGATGCTGTAAGCGATGTAAGCCGCTCTGGAACCTTTGCCAGAGTCAGGCCTTGAATTAGACACGCCCCATTTTCCCCAAACCCCGCCTTCTACAAAGAGGCCATTGTACTGTTGAGAGTTTCAATAATCAGTGTTTATGCTCGTACAAGGTTATCAAAGTCATCACAAACTCTCATGCGGGTGTCATCACAGTATATAAATACAGATTGTGTATAATAAGCTAACAAATGACAGCTGTTTATGGGCCTGGAACTTAAACAATGCACTGTATATTATCATTGTTCTCATTTCCCATCTATGGGCTGCCAGGTAAACTTTCAGACAGTGTCAGGCAGGAAGTACATCAAAGTCTATAGATACACTTTTTGAATGCCAATGCATAATAATCACAGCACCTGTGATATTTAATTTAGGTCTGTTTGTAGCTGTTCATAGGAAATCTCTAAGAACATCTCTAAGCCTTCCTGTTAGCTCAACTAGTAGAGCATTGCGTTAACACCACAAGTCCTGTTAAGAAAAAATATGTATACATTGAATTCATTGTAAGTCGCTTTGGATAAAAGCGTTTGCCAGATGAATAAATGTAAATGTAAACATAATCGGCTCATTTATTCTGTTCTTTCTCGATTGTTCTCCAGGAAGGGGCATTTGCTCTGGTTTTCAAAAGCATCCATTTCCCAGGAGAAGCTGTTGCCACAAGGTCAGTAAGTGCCGCGGTTCCTCTGAACTTTAAAAATCTCTCGTTCTTCTTCTCTCCTCTAATGTTCTATCTCTCTAATTCGCTCACTTTCTCCCCACACAAGCTTCGTGGCGTTATTTCTCTTTCCATTGCAATGAACAGAAGCCAAAAGGTTACCGTCCTCTGTCTGTGATCAATCATTAGAAAAGATTTATGGCTTCTAATCAAATTTTTAATCTAAGACAAGGAACTAGGTACTGACCTTAAAACCTGTTCACATGAAGATAACAACTAACGCTCTTTTAAAGCAATAGGTTGAGTCGCATGTTAATGATTTTCATCTGTCTGTCTCTGATCGTGAACCAGTGTGTTGGTCAATCCTGTCCTGTTGTGGAGAGAATGTTTAACAGGGCATGTTTGTCCAGGCCAGTGTAAGTTACTGCAGACAGACTTAAAGACTTTATTCATTGAGTTTTGTGTTATTCAATGGGTTATTCAGGGTTAGTCACTGAGGCGTTTTAATTCAGGCATATCACTGTTGCTCATACTTCTGGTTAACCCGTATCATTACACTTCACTGCGTAACCCATGAGCTGCAGACCTTAATGATGGGTTAATTTATGTGGCTTGTTAAGGCGGATGTGTGCTATTACTTCAAGTCATTGAACTGTCAACTTACTCCAAGCACAGTAAATGATGAAACGAGTACAAAACGACTTTACATCGCAGGTGTGGTTTGAGTAATATCTAGGGATGAGAATATCATGGGGGGGTTGAGCTCCTTTGACTTTGTCCAGTAAACAACCACCTAGCAACACCCTAGCAACCACTCAGAACACCATACAGTGCTAACCACATAGCAACACCCCCCATAGCAACACTCCCCACACCACTCTAGAGTCTTGATAAATGCTACATTGTCTTGAGAAAAAAGTTTTTTCCAAGCAATCCACTTGTCTTGGCTATTCCTAAATTCCAAGGGTGTTTTCTTTCATGTGCTCTTTGAAAAATCCATCCCAAAGGGATTTTTAAAAGACATTAACAACGGATTAACCCAGAACTTTGGCGCGTCTTGTCTTTCTGTGCAGCTCGTCTTTATTTGATTATCATTTGACTACAAACGACACTAAAGCATTTCAGTGGTACTTTGTTCTGAATATCTGCATTTTTTGTGCATAAAATCTGACTTTTAGCCAGAGCAGAATTAGATTCCAAAACCAACTTCATGGGGCGGTAGCTTGCTGTCCACGTTGAACAGCCCAACCAGTTCAAACAAAGCAGTTTGAACAGCTGAGAATCAGTTTCAATGTGATCTGTGTTTGGCACGTCAGCACAAGTGATTGTGGGCTGCGCCAAGCGACATCGGCAGTCCGTGCAAATGACAGATCTGACAGATTTGATCAACTAAATAACAGAAAGGCAGGTCTAGAAAAGAATATTAAAGTGAAAGACAGTCCAGTGGGTGTCTCCTCTGCACAGGTGTCTTGTTTACAGTAGGGCTATGCCGACACTCTTCACTATAGTACTATAGATTAAAACTGGGTCAAAGTCCTGCAGGTGTGCAGTCGCTCTGTGGAAACACTGACAGAGTCATTTTTGGGTGACGTGGCCGTTTCTGTATTCTGTTCTTCTGTTCACAAACACACAAATCCAACACCATATACACAAAAGTCAAAGGCAAATGTCTGTCTGCTTGACACAGGAGGGGCAGTCCGTTGCTGATTGGTGTACGCAGTCAGTATGAGCTCTCCACAGAGCAGATCCCGGTCCAGTACAACTCTGGTAAGTCCAGTCACTGTAACCTGTCCATCTACCCAAACAAGTTTCACCCATTGAAAATGAGTGTGTGGAAAAGAATGTGCTTAGAGCTTATTATTTCAAAGTGAGTTTAGAAAAGTGACAAAGGCAACATTGGCTATTGTTTAGTGATGCGTGATGAACTCTGGCACATTTTAGGATGAGGTGTCAGAAAATGTGGAAGATTTGAATTTAAGGCGCAGTTGTCATGATGGAGAATCGTAACACAAAAGCTTTATTGTTCAATAGCGTGAGGCTAGTTTAGTTTTATTGTTGTAGCGTTCGTCATTGATTTTGATGGTTAATCTATTTACCATCTTTTTAAATGAATGGATTAATGTGTTATTAAAAGATTACTTGTATAGCAAGGATATAAAACACTAGTGCAAGGTGACATAATGGTCAGATATTATTGCTGTGAGGCAGATAAGAGCGCACTGAATCATTATATGTTGTTTTTATTTATAAACTTTTTTAATTTACAATTGCTAAAACTCTTAAAATATAAAGTTTAATTATAATGATTTTTTAAAGGTAGGCTGTTTCAAAGATGCTAGCAATAGCATGAAAAGCATAAGTGCCCACCCTCCCTCTCTAAAGCCACGCCTCCTCTGACAGATGATTGCACACACAGTTTGACAGACAAGTTGGACTTTCTATTATTGCATTTGGACTGGATGACAAACATTTTATGGTCCTTCACTTTCCACAAATATTACAGGATGTCAACAGACTTTCCTCTAGCATAAGACAAATTTAGGGAAAGAATTCCTAGATTTCTGACTGATTTCAAACTGATTGGACTGATTTTGTGTTTTTAATGGTTGCTTACATAATACTGTTGGCTTTTATATTTTTTTAAAGACAACATTCACAAAGCAACAACTTGATAACTTTAAATAAACTTTAATGAAAATATAAACAGTTTGCTTGCAGACAAGATGAGTTAACAGTGATAATAACTGCAGCTCTAGTTTTTGTATTTAGGAATCATTCTCTAGAGGTTAATATTTCACTGAATGTGTAATAAATGTGATTTCCTTTTGTTGTAGGGGAATCCAAGAAGGAGGGAGTTAAAGAGAAAAACTTTAGGAACCGATTGGGGAGCACCAATGCGTTGCACTCGGTCCATGACGGAATGGCTGTTGAGTTTTACTTTGCCTCTGATGCCAGGTAACACACACGTACACACGCATGCACACACACAGACACACACGCACATACACTCACATACACACACACACACACACACAGGCTAAGATATTGTAGATAGATATCCAGTGATATTGCTAAAGGATATGTCCATGTTATACCGGTAACACAAGTTTACTGTGTAAACTCTACTGTCCAACTAACGTCACAAGACAGGGGTAGCAAAAATAATGTATTTTTTTTAGAATAAAAAAAGTGAATACTTACTTACATTACAATACTTGTCTTCCATTAGTCACCCAAACAGATGGCCCTGCCCCAAACTCACGCTGTTTTCACTACAGTATATCAAGCTTAAACAAACAGAGAGCAGCGTTTTCAAAGCAACAAAGAGCCACAGTGTTTACAAATGGCTCTTCACATTAATCTGGGAAAGGATGAAATATTTCAACTGAAACTGTGATACATTTTTGCAAATGGGTTTGAAGTTCAGAACTGCCCCCTGTTGGCCACAAAACGATTTTACACTATTGCTATTATTATAAGTCTGTTTAATTATGAAGACAACCAGATGTATATTAATACACTATATTTATGGAGCTTTACTTAGCCTATAGTATGAATACATCTGGTTCTCTCTCTCAGTGCCCTTATTGAGCACACCAACAAGGTGATCTACCTGGAGGATGATGATATAGCTGTGGTGGTGGAGGGGAAGCTGTATGTCCACCGTATTAAACGCACAGCAGGAGAAGATCCTGTCCGGGTCATTCAGACACTACAGATGGAGCTTCAGCAGATCATGAAAGGTTCCACATCTAAACTACCTTCATAAACAACCTGCCACCATAGAAGAATTTATTGTCATTTAAAACCCTTATTCCAAATCTTCAGGTAACTTCAAGGCTTTCATGCAGAAGGAGATCTTTGAGCAGCCCGAGTCTGTCTACAACACCATGAGAGGGAGAATCTGCTTCGATAGCAACACAGGTACACCACAACATTCCCAGAAGATCATTTGAAGGTCCTGCTGTAGTGCCTGCAGGGTTAAAACATTCCTTTCTTGTAGACTTTTAGGAATTTTTATTGTATCCTTCCTAAGGGTCATTGTCTACACTTTGATGGTTGTTTATTTTTTCTCAGAGGGTTATTGTCAGCATTAAGGTGAAGTGTGGATATTTTGTTACGTACATTCAAATAGATTTTGCATACATTCCCTGTCTCCAATTGGTCAGTAAACAGAGAATGCAACACTAAACTCGTCCCGCTGGTTGAGCCAAAGTTGCTTCTAAGGACTGGCTGGGATGTTTTGATAGCACCTGCCAGAGTGATTTTTGTTTGCATCAATCTTGTATGAATGGTTTACTCATAGCTTAATCTGGTTTAGGAGATGTTTTGTGTTCATCAGTGTGTTGTTAAACATGTTGTTGTGTATTTTTCTCCACAGTTACTCTCGGTGGCCTGTCAGACCATCTGAAGGAGATTAAGAGATGCAGACGACTGATCATGATTGGTTGCGGAACCAGTTTCCATGCAGGAGTTGCTGTAAGTATTTGCCTGGAA
Organism: Yasuhikotakia modesta; assembly: GCA_036877545.1. Lineage (NCBI taxonomy): Eukaryota > Metazoa > Chordata > Actinopteri > Cypriniformes > Botiidae > Yasuhikotakia > Yasuhikotakia modesta. The sequence goes on along the minus strand of JBAJNP010007676.1, from coordinate 3,810 downwards.
CAACATGTTTATATGGGAACTTGCTACATGGTTAAAAATTCTCTTTCCCTCTCTGCAGACCCGCCAGATCCTTGAGGAGCTCACTGAACTTCCTGTTATGGTCGAGTTGGCCAGCGACTTCCTGGATCGTATCACTCCTGTTTTCAGAGATGATGTCTGTTTCTTCATCAGCCAGTCAGGTGAAAGACCTTTATAGTCATTCTCATGTGTCATTTTCTGGATTAGAAAAATGACCCTTGTGCTGTACTTCAGTACATAATGCATATGTACACTATAACACAACAGCAGTACTGAGGTCTGAGGTCATATCTCCAGATACACGACTGTAGGCCAGAAAGTGAGATATTTTAAATACCACCAGTCACTCAACCTAGTCTCCAGTGAGATAAGAAAGTAAATGAGACTTTTGCTTTAGAGATTTCAACCCTGAGCCCAAAGTCAATCAAAAGTTAAAGATTTCAATATGAGCTCAAACTTTTCTTATCCAATCCTTACAAGACCAAATTATATAAGCTGTGCTATCTACATTCTTTACAGTTCTGTATACAAAATGACTGTATGTCAACAGATAGAATACTTAAATAAACTTTAACTGTTTCTTCTACATAACTAATATTACTTCTAATGAGATCAATTCACGTCTTTGATAAACAACCTTTGAGCAATAACATTTTTATTTAGGTGTGGCACATTGATTCTGAGTGTTTAGATAATGGTGTATCAAGTTATTGTATCACTGGCATGACAATAGTGCTGATAAAATAATGTGTTTATCATAACTGATACTGATTGTGTGCGTGTGACCAGGTGAGACAGCAGACACCCTGATGGCACTGCGCTACTGTAAAGAACGCGGGGCTCTGACTGTTGGCATCACCAACACTGTGGGCAGCTCCATCTGCAGGGAGACAGACTGTGGAGTTCACATTAATGCTGGGCCTGAGGTCGGAGTGGCCAGCACTAAGGTACTATACAAATAAACCTCAGAGCCGGCTAACACATGAATCTGCTGAAACGACTATTTGCATGTCAATTCAGACTGTTTCTTCCATGGTTGAGGTTGGTTTGGTGCTGGTCCAACAGGTTGAAGAGCTTCCTGGTAATTTTCCTGGTAAAACGATAAGACCCAGGTAGTTTTGCTGGTTAGACCAGTTAAGAAGCCCAAAGGAACTGCTAACTGCACAAAGAATGTGTGAAACGTTACTGGGCGAACTGCACTCATATTGGTGGCTAAAACCATCATTAGATTATATCAAAATATTATACTAAAAATACACATGAATGGCACAGAAGATTCGTAGAAGTGTTTCATTTTTGTTATATTTTTGTAGGATTATGTGGGTACACCTCAACTGTAAAAAATAATTACTTATTGCCTATAGTCATTGTTTAGTTAGATAAGTATTTAGTTGTTATATAGTTGGTAAGTTTATTAGTTGCCTTAACTTTCCCTCTTTCCTTAATCTTCTCTCTCTTTGCACTATAACTTGAATATATCTATAACTTATTACATTATTCATTACATTGCAGTATATCATATACTGTATCTATACCTGTATATTTGTTATGGTTGTTTGCAGGCTTACACCAGTCAGTTTGTGTCTCTGATCATGTTTGGCCTGATGATGAGTGAAGACAGGCTTTCAAAGGAGCAAAGGAGACTGGAGATCCTTAATGGCCTCAAAAAACTGCCAGGTGTGTGTGTTTGTGTGCTTTTGTGTGTGTGTGTATGTGTGTGTGTGTGTGTGTGTATGTGTTTGTGTGTGTGTCTCATGCATGTGTATGAATGTACATTTTGCAGCAGTTCTTTAATGGCTGCAGACTATTAACTTCAACACTGTCTTCTGTTTAGAGCTGATCAAGGAAGTTCTGGCTCTCGATAACAAGATCAAGAGCATAGCTGATGAGCTCGACCATCAGAAGTCTCTTTTGGTCATGGGTCGAGGCTTCAATTACGCCACCTGTCTAGAGGGGGCGCTGGTGAGTAGAGCGTGAAATATGTTGCCAAAGCCTTCCAATATGCTGCAGCAATCCGGGTCGAATTTCTAGTTGAGGCATTTAAGCACAATGTATCTTAGGGCAAAAAGATTTTTTCACTTACCGCTCGGAAACTAGTTCAACTACTAAGTTAAAGTAATGTAAGTAACTGTAAGATGTAAAGCTGTGATGTGTCAAAGCTCAAATGTTTGGTCATTGCCTTTTCATATTTGCATAATTTCTGTTGTGAATCATTTATTTAAAGAACACAAACAGTGTGTGTGAATAAATTTTGCTGTCATTTGTAAATCAAATCAAATTGATTTGCAAAATGGCATATTTATTTAGTTCCTGTGTTAAAGACAGGAACACTCATTTCCTGGTTTGTTATGTGTGTCCTGTAGAAAATAAAGGAGATCACATACATGCACTCAGAGGGGATTCTGGCTGGTGAGTTGAAGCATGGCCCCCTGGCGCTGATTGACAAACACATGCCAGTCATTATGATCATCATGAGAGATGCCTGCTATCAAAAGTGCCACAATGCATTGCAACAAGTCACAGCCAGACAGGTAACAAACTTTACCCTCTATAATAATAATAATAATAATAATAATAACAGAGCCACACTAAAGTCATGCTTATTCTATGGCTAATATTTTGTGTGTGTCTCTCAGGGCCGGCCAATCATCATCTGTTGCCAGGACGACCCAGAGATCAGTAAGATGGCCTATAAGACTGTGGAACTGCCTCACACGGTGGACTGTCTGCAGGGCATCCTCAGTGTCATTCCCCTGCAGCTGATTTCCTTCCATCTGGCTGTTCTCAGAGGATATGATGTACGCTTACATTCATTCACACTAAAGACGCTGTTTAAGGCGGCGTCCTTGTAGCTGACTCAAAACTATTTCATTTCCTTTGGGAATTTCAGCTGTTTCTGTATCTGTGGCTTGCCATAAAAGCAGTGGTCATGCATAGCTTCAGTGAAAAAATGATTTATAGTACATAAACACAGACTGTTCTACCTCCGCTCCTCTATTTTCTTAGTCATTCAAGTGTTCTGTAGAAGAACTCATGGAAACCCTTAAATTTCACAATCACCCTGGATAATGTTTGGGCTTTGGGTTTGCTCAGGATCAGATCTAAACAGAATAAACCTATTGGGCAGTGCCAAAGTTATGAAGGGTCTCCACCGTTGACTAAAAGTAATAATACAAAACAAGGATTTTGTCAGAGAGCAAACAGCAAAAACAGGTCCATAAACTCCCACAGAGCAACTCTCAAAATTAAAATGGCTGACCAGTCAGCTAGTATAACAGTTGTTTTTAGTTTGTAATGTTTAAACTACAAGATAGAAGTATGTTTGGGTTATTATTCATCATTTTCATCATGTCTTTATCAGGTGGACTGCCCAAGGAACCTGGCCAAATCTGTGACTGTGGAGTAACTCCTGACAGGAAATGTGAAGTAACCAACGAAGAAGAGGAGAAAAACAATCACCAAAGTGCAATTACAAGTGTGCATGTTTACCTGTGTCTGTATCTGTGTGAATGTGGGATTGTGGGTATTTATAAATTATGACCAAAACTCTAAAGGTGTCCAGACCTAAACAGAACCAGTAGGGGATGTTTTTTCCATTGTAGTATGTGCCTAAAATTTGTAAGTACCCGGTATCCAATTGCAAGTTAAAAGACCCCTGTACTGTGTCTTATGAGCTCTGATCTGAGCCTGAAGCTTTATTAATGAGTCAATTATTTACCTCTTACAAACCAAAGTGCAATACTTTTATATGCACAATGAATCTGAAAACGGGCCTTAAATCCCAGGGACCAA